>NIVC01000762.1:0-100000 GCA_002269645.1 Macrostomum lignano | reverse complement strand
TTCTCAATGAGAGCTCAATATGTCTACAGCCATAGACTAAACTTCAATTCTTGAGCTGATACAATGAGTTATAAATAGTTATACCTAGCTTGTTAAATTTTACAATTTATTATGAATATCTTCGTCTTCAACTTGTTTGAAACCTGAACTGATTGTCTGAATTAAAGCTGGGTGTTACAAAATGTGCATAATCACTTGAACAGAAATGCCTAGACGACATTGCGCTACATTTAAAAGGGAATTGCTGAGATGTCAAGGCTTAAGAGGGAATTGCTGAGATGTCAAGGTCTAATGGGAAATTTCAGAGATGTAAAGTTCTGGGTGAATGGCTAAGATTTCAAGGCTTGCTGGGGTATAATTGCTTAGAAGTCAAGGCTTATTGTGGGAATTTTTGAGATATCCATTTTCACTGGGCGGAATTGCTGAGATATCAAGGCTCACTATTGGTGGATAATCATTGGTGGAATTGCTGCGATATATAACTGTCTAATGGGTGCTGTTGTAAACTGTCTAACGGGTGCTGTTATAACTGTCTAATAGATGCTGTTGTAACTGTCTAACAGGTGCTGTTGTAACTGTCTAATGGGTGCTGTTGTAACTGTCTAATGGGTGCTATTGTAAACTGTCTAATGGGTGCTGTTATAACTGTCTAATGGGTGCTGTTGTAACTGTCTAACAGGTGCTGTTGTAACTGTCTAATGGGTGCTGTTGTAACTGTCTAATAGGTGCTGTTGTAACTGTCTAATGGGTGCTACATGTATTGTAAACTGTCTAATTGGTGCTGTTGTAAACTGTCTAATTGGTGCTGTTGTAACTGTCTAATAGGTGCTGTTGTAAACAGTTTAACGGGTGCTGTTGTAAACTGTTTAACGGGTGCTATTGTAACTGTCTAATGGGTGCTGTTGTAAACTGTCTAACGGGTGCTATTGTAAACTGTTTAACGGGTGCTGTTGTAAACTGTTTAACGGGTGCTGTTGTAAACTGTCTAACCGGTGCTATTGTAACTGTCTAACGGGTGCAATTGTAAACTGTCTAATGGGTGCTGTTGTAAATTGTCTAATGGGTGTTATTGTAAATTGTCTAATGGGTGCTATTGTAAACTGTCTAATGGGTGCAATTGTAAACTGTCTAATGGGTGCTGTTGTAAATTGTCTAATGGGTGCTATTGTAAATTGTCTAATGGGTGCTATTGTTAACTGTCTAACAGGTGCTATTATAAACTGTCTAATGGGTGCTGTTGTAAACTGTCTAACGGGTGCTGTTGTAAACTTTCTAAATTTTTATGTCCCGCAAAGCGGGTCTAATTGCTAGTTTGGACTAAATAACTAATTTTGCAATGGTGCAACATAGCACCAAAATTTAACAATTTTTCACTAGACAGTTCTATGCCATCTACATAGTTATTATAGTTAATAGTCATTTTGTCTGTTGCTAGTTTGTCTCCCACTCTTTCCTCTGCAAAAATATAGTATAGTCATTTTGTTTACCACAAAATATTAAACATGATATCAGTATTAATATGTATACTTGTATAATATTAAAAACAATTATCTGAAAATCATAAAATACTTCTAATAAAGATAATAAACTCATTTTGTTAGAAGTATAAGCATATATAAAAATATGGTTTCTAGAAGGACCCAAATATTGACCTATATATAGCTATATATATATATATCTCTACATATAAAAATCAAAACTCTGTCTGTCTATGTGTGTGTCTATGTGTGTACAATTTAGATCACTATGGACTCCCAAACCGCTCAACCAAATTACAGTAAACTTTACACCTACCCTAAACTTACTATGGAGAATGTCTTAGGCTACCTTAAAATTTCTTAGACTGAAGTTTTTGTACCTAAAAGTACAAAAAACTGCTCAAAATGTGTGATTTTTTTTACTGAATCCTCCATAGTGCCGCTCCACTTCTACCGATTCTCTTCAAATTTGACACAGACAATCTTTAACTATTTTGGCACAATCATGTAAAATTTCAAGTCTCAAAGTTAATCCTGAGCAATGCTCTGCACTTTTAAAGTTAGGCTGTTTTTTTCTACATAGCAACCACCCCAGCCTCTACCTGCCAGCGCCTGCCTCTCTTTCCTGATCTGGGCCCAGATGTGTAAAAGGGGTTTCAAAATTGACTAACTTTCAGCTGCCATAAGTTTGTTCCACATAAAGCGATTGACTTTAAACTTGACACAATTTTTCATTAACTGAAAAAATGAAAAATTGAAATTTTTCAAGATTGATACAGATTGCAGTGAAGCTAAAGTTATATAAATTCCTTTCAAGACTGCAAATTGGCAAGAAAGATGACATGATAAAAGCCTGAGAACAACCATGAGAATAATAAGTCCCACAAACTGGCTTTCCAAGCAGGGATAGGCAGACTTTTATCTCAAAGGCCAGATAAAGAATCAAGCTCATGGCTAAGGGGCAGATGAGTGGAAAGAAGGAATAGATGATTAGAAAGAGAGCAAAGGCAAGAGAGGGGATAAGAGAAAATATAGAAGATTCCACAGATTCTCAAATCCCAAATAAATCTCTAGATCCAAACAACAACTTTTGAAACCATATTGGGATTCCAGATAGTCAAAATCTGCAGAAATTATCACATCCTTTTTCAATAGCTTGTTTAATTTATATCATACTGTTTTTAAATAGTGCAATAAACAAAATTATATATACAGAATAATATCATTATAGCTTTCTGTACAATTTGCTACTTTCCTAGTCATTTCTTAGTTCACCTTCACTTGTCTCTGTTTACTTTGTTTTCTCTCTCTCTGTCTAGCTCAATCTTGTTATTCTTATTTGTCTCCCTCGCTGCCTTCTGATTGGCTCACTAGTCTCGCCTCTCTCTTCAGTTGCGCACTCTACCCCTTTCTTTTTATTATCTGCAATTCAACCCCCTAAGTTAATATCTGGTATAAATATATCAGTTTGGGTCCTGCGCCCACTTATTGCTCCAATTTAACTCTAATTAAATAGTCTTTAGTTTAGTTTTAGTATTTTCTCTACAATATCTTATCTTATATTTTTTCTTTTCTTTTAAAAAAGTCACTTTGTCTGCCAATGTAGTAGGGCATTTTGGATGGGAACTGGTTACTCTAACCCTAATCCTAACCCCCAATTATATACGTGACTATTGATTGCTCAGCACCCTTCACTTGATTAAAATTAGTAAATGTTTATATATTGCCATCTACAACTTTGACAAATACAAAGCTTCTAGTTTATTTGGGTCACACATTTATTAGTTCTTGATTTAAGCTGACTTCATTTGCCTTTATTTCCTTTTTAACATTTTAAAACATACTTTTACAATACATTGCACCAAAAGGTGCAGCTAGTCAGCATTCATGTGCAGCTTATTAGCTAGAAAAGGATAGTGTGATTCCAAAGATAGTATCATTTAAACTTGCAGGCAAATTGCTTCCGCCTTTGGAATAAGTAAGCCCCCATAGCAGTAATACCCAGTTAGCCATGTCCCTGCTAGAGGCCTGCTCAAACCTGCTCAAATTTTGTTAAGTGACATTTCTAATTTCATTCTGCAAACTCAGTTGTGACACATTCAGTTATATTTCTTATTTGTTCTCAATTCATTTATATACGAGAATGTTTTCTGTCTTAGATAGATTTTACAACATTGAGCATTGCAATAAAACATTTCTGCAGTTTGCCTGCATACATGAAAATGTTCTTGAATTACATACAATCATACAACTGATTAAGAGAATGTAGACCAAAGCATACATATTCAAATTAGTTGCTTATCAACATTGAATTACAACAAAATCTCAAAATTCTTATGATTACAAAGTACTATTGCAAATAATGATGTACAATAATAAAAAAGTAATTAATTATTCAATACTAACTTTTAAAATAGAAACAAAAACTTTAAACATACACTCAAAGCTCTATACTCTTTTGTCACCAAAATAGATGACACCAAAATGACTGTCATCAAAATAATTGTAATTTTTTCAGATATGGTATAATATTGTGAGTAATAATGAAATATTAATAAATAATTCATTGAATAAATTCACTAAAAATTCATGCACAAGCACCAAATAGTAACATGAAATAATTAAAGTACAAATACATATATTAAGTTTGTAAGTTTGTTTTAATGCACTGCCACTTCAATATTTGGTATAAATATAGTGTGCATTAATCTTAATTTTTGTACTTTTAAGTGACTTTTGTACTTTCATAGGACTTATAAGTGATAGTTTCCTAGTTCTATATTGGCTCCCAGTGTTGGGCACTATTAATGAAAATCTTAACTTCCGTTAATAGCAAAAGCGTTAGCATTAAAACAAAAAATCTTAACTTATTAACCTTTAATTTCATTAAGTTAACTGAAAGTTAACTAATAAGCATTAATAAGCATTAATCTGGTAAAGTTACCATAGAAAATATAGAAATCTTATGCTAATTTCCAAAGCAGACTTCATAATACACCGCTTTGCTTTTCCACCTTTTTAGCGAAACACAGAGGTCATCTAAGCAATTTGCAAGCTAAAAGGTAATAAATAATATTTTAAAAAAACTTGTATGCATAATACTACCAAAAGTAAGCATACCATAAAGGAATAAACTCAGCTATTTGAAACTTGAAAGCTAATTAGTTAATCATAAAATACAAATAGGAAGGTTGTCTTAATAGCATTAACAGGCATAGCAAAAATACAAAAGATTGGAAAAGAAGTGAATCAAAGCAATTGGTGCTCACGCGCAACAATAAAGTTACATTGACAATGAATTTGTTGTTAACTCATACAATTATTAACACAAATTAATTATTCCGTTAGTTCAAAAAATTTTAATAGCAATCTGTTAATGTTAATGAAAAATCTTAATGCTTATTAATGGACTGGTGCCCAACACTGTTGGCTCCCATATAGCCTATATAGTCCCATATAGTCTTGTGCATTAGATTACTAGGCCAATACTTAGGTTAATATAGAGCACTAAGCTAATTAAACTTAGGCCTACTCATAATGATTAGTCTTAAATACTAAAGTATCAGAATAAGGTGTAAGTCCAAGGTCTAAATATTATTATACTCTAATAATAGACTGTGCTCAAAAGAAATACCTCTAGAGATAGACCTAAAGTAAAGATTATATAGTGCACTATAGTCAAGATGATATACATTACACCAGAAATTTCTGGTGTACAATTGAAAATTTTACTTGGCCTACAATTGGCGTAAAAATGAGTCAAAATATATTTGGCATACCTTTTAGCGTGACGCCGTGGCATAAATATGCCAAGTAGTGTATGCCAACTCCAACCTTCATGCCAAAGTTAATATTAACAATTATTGGCATAATGCCATAACCTCAGAATCTTATTATAAAATCATAAAAACCATAAAGCTTGTAGGATGAAAATTTTATAACTATTTGATTTATAAAAAATTAAAATTCCACACAAACCAATTGTGAAATTTTCTATAAAAAACTTTAACAAAAAATTGATTTTTGTTGGCATTATCTGTAAGCCAATTTACTTTAAATGAAATCCACACATTTGTTAAATAATTTAAAGAAAAATATGTAACACACAAAGGTCATTTATTGTCCCAAAGCCTAGAAAACCTGGCGTAAGTTCCTAGGACCTTGGCATACATTTCAGTATGAAGTGGCATAGATTTTTAGGGGACTTTTTATTCCGGCATATACCATGAGTCCATGACATGATCCTGACTAGGCCCCCCTATGGATAATGTATAACAAGGTCTAAGAATAGTATATATGTATCATGTATGTACAATGTACAAGGCTTAATTATTCATATTCTATGTGAGTGAGTTAGGCCCTATTAATTAGTAAAAAACAAGCCTCAATTTGCTTTAGATTTTAATCAAACAAATGTAATAAAAATTCATATTTTTTCTAAAAGCAAAAAACCATAAAACCCAAGGCAAGTGCCAAGTTGAAAACCTAAATACCCTAATAAGCAACATTTTGTTATTACTTATGAATACTTTTTTATTATCATTATTAATGAAAAAATAGAAGAAACCTAACTTACCAGGCCTGCAATGTTCTTCGATTCTAGGCCCTAACCTTTAACCAATACGGCAATAGGCCTAACCAAATCTATTACTGTGTTGAAGCTGACAAAACACTCTATCTTTCAATTGCTCTATTCCTTGTTCTAAGTTAAGCATTTGCAGAGCAGACTTCATTCTCAGGCAGGGCTGACCCAAGGTAGGCACTTCAGTGAGAAAATTAAATTTCAGAAATTGTTATAGGCTGCTATTTCACTAGATAGATCTTACTTTCCCATTTCCAAAATGGCCAAACTTTAGTGATTTGGTTGAGTAATAAGGAAACTACAGCTATTTTAGTAACCCCGATTTGTGCCTTTAGCCAATGGAATTTTTACATTACGGTTTGTGATCATTTTTCGCCAAAAAGTTGGCTTTTTGTCTTTGAACACTTGTAATTAATTTTCTAGCCAACCAAAATGACTGTGCTTGGTGTCATTTTGTTCAGTTTTTTAGTGTTAATTGTATGAATTATATATTTTAATATTATTTTATATGCCCAAGTTGCTAAGCTAATTGAAACAGGATGGGTGTATGAAATTTTGACTATTTTAACCAGATACGCAATGATTGCAATTTTAAAAATACAATAGCATCTGTTCTGCTTGCTTAATTTATACAAGGCTAGTGTCATTTTGTTCAGGTTTTTACCTACTATAATACTATTCTACTTCTTGCCCTAAATTTTTAATGCATGACAGACATCCCAACTGCAATGTAATGTGCTGTACAGGCTTTGCGCATGGGTTTATTAAAAAACGGTTTTGCCTATCGTGTTCAGCATAGCAGAATTAGTTAAATGACACAGAGAACTAGTTTGCCGGAAGGCAGAGTCTCACAAAAAACACGAAATACACGTTTCAATGGGTATTTTACATGTAAACGTATCAAAAAAAGAAACCTCCACAAAATTTTTGCGCCTATAGCTATTGGCAAGCGGTTTTTTTTACTGTGCTTGTATTGTCAATAGGTAATGAAAAATATAAAGAGAAACAATGCAGGAAAAGCATTTCATGGAAAATTTTGGATTTGAAATTTTGCATAGAGCCATATGGGCATTAAAAGAAAAAAAAATTTTTTTTTAACACCAGAAAAATGTTTCTAAATTATCCCTTTACACTGTAAAACCTTTGTTTCCATTATAAGAAACACATTGCAGCTAAGAAAAAGCATTTTCTGAACCACTGTTTTTTTATTCATTTTGGCTTCAATTTTATATTCCTCCTAAAAAATGGTCAACTTTAAAAATAGACAGTGCAAAAAGTATAACAAAGCTAGACTTGCAGTTGGTGTCATTTGAAAGAGCTCCTTTTTACCTTTTAAATGCATATTTTACTTTCATCCTGGCTTCTATAGTTTCTTTAAAATCGCCCTTGAAAAATTGGACTTTTTTCTTACTTTTTTGCCATTGGCACGCACTTCTTATAACTCACTGAAGTCCCTACCCAAGGCTAGCCCAAAGGTGGACCACGGCAATTCCATAGTAAACCCACGGAATAGATTTAAGTCACGGAACATGAAAAATTATATTTTGGTATTTGAAAATGAATTTTTTCTATATCATAAAAATCTCTATAAATATGTTATTTATAACTATTTTTAAATACTAAAACTTTAATAACTTAAAAATGCCTAAAGTTCTAGAAAATAGAGGTATCTTTTTTATAATATGTACTAAAAAAGTGTTTAGTTTAAGATTACCTGTTTCTAAGAAAGTGATTTTATAAGTAGATTTATGTGCAATTCAGTGGTTGATAGACCTTGTTTTTGTTTTTAAGCAGCACATGTGTCATATTCGTAGTCGCTTCGCAGGTAAAAGTAACAGTATTTTTTATCCGGTTTTACTAGTATTCATCAGCTGTCCTTAATTAATAGTGGCAACCATAATAAGCAAAATTATAATGAACTCATTTTTTTAGCACAATTATAATAATTTTGTTTTTCCTGATGTCTTTAACTTTTTTTTAAAAAAGACATTGTCAAATTGTCCAGGGTCAATGTTTTTCTTCCAATTTTAAATTGAATATTTTGCATTCATTTGTAGTGGCTGATTTTGATGGGTGGGGGAAGTGCTATAATAATTTTTAAGGTAGAAAATACACGTTATTGGGCCTTATATAGTATATATAAATTGGCATATAGTATAAATCTCCTAGTTTGCTGTGTTAAATTTTTTTTAGTTTTTTTTACAAATGGTTGAAACTGGCAGAATACAAGTAGCAGGTATATTATTATAAATGCCAAGTAAGTATTAGATCAGATAATAATAAAAGTGAACCATGCCACTGCCATTGGAAGTTTCCAAAATGACAGTGTCAAAGACCTTTTCTAGAAACATGTGGTGCCATAGATGTTTATGAAGTATTTGTTCATTGACATCTCATTGGAAACTAGTTACTTTGGTGACAATTTGGTGATAGTCACTTTAATGACATCCATTTTGATTTTGGTAACAGGTTAGGCCTACTATAGTCCATTTTGCGGATGGTGGGGTGTATGTTAGAAAATTCCGGCATACACTTGATTTTCTTGGCATTCACCAGCATACATTTCTTGGCTGTGTACAGTGTGGCATATAGTGTGGTGTATGGTGACTGGCATAGAAATTAATATAAAGAATTTTTTGTGCTTTTTCTGTGTTAAGTTATTTCAAAAACCATTTTTTCTGCTACTATTTTCTCATTTACCAATCATTTTAATTACCGGAATTGTTACAACATCGTCATGTCATTATCAATTTTTGTAGTTTAAATTTAAATTTAAATATTCATTAATTTTTTTATCATTTTTAAGTTGGCATACATTTAAAATCTGTTGTTATACAATTGAAAATTCAATAAAAATGTGTCCAGCATACACAGAAAACCTTACGCAATATAGACTATAGTGACAAATGTATATCTAGGTAGGGGCCTAATCTGGCTAGCAGAAATGTTTTTAGGACATTTTGTCAAAAAATTAAAGTCAATTTTAAATTTAGGTTAAAATATTTGGTTGGGGAGAAAGTTCCCGCGGTTTCTAGAACTTTCAATCTAAGAACTTTCTAGAACATTCCAGAGCCCAGCTGTGTGGGTATATATTGAGAGTGGGTATGTGTGATTCTAACATGCTATTTAAACCAGAGATTACTCACTAGTCACCAGCATTATGGATCTCTCTTGGGCCTATATTTGTGGTCTCCTGCTCTATGACTTCAAATCTGGACTGTCAGCCGTAGAATCCAGCTGCCGCATCAACGCTACATTTGGTGTGGGTACCATGCCTGAATGCACCACCCAGGACTGGTTTGCGTAGTTTTGCCAGGGAAATTTTAACCTCGAAGATTTGCCCTAGTCAGGTCGTCCCTCCAAGGTTGATGATGACTAGCTGCGCACATTTTTAGAGGCTGACCCTCGGCAAACCACGCGTGAGTTAGCGCAGGTCCTTGATGTAGACCATAAAATGGTCACCAGTCATTTGCATCAGCTGGGCAAAGTGTACAAGCTGGCACAATGGGTACCCCACCAATTGTCAGATTGGGACAAGGAACGCAAGGCAGAGGTAGCCACTTCTCTCCTCTCCTACAGGCGCATGCACAACTAGTTGAAGTCCATTGTTATGGGTGATGAAAAGTGGTGCCTGTACATCAACATCAAATGTTGACGATTATAGGTTGATGCTGACGCGACGCCTGAGCTGCAGCCAAAGGCCGGAATCCACCCACACAAGGTCATGCTCTGCGTGTGGTGGGACTGCAAGGGCGTCATCTACTACAAATGGCTACCAGACATTTCCCCTCCGGCAATTCCCCTCTAGACATTTCCCCTTGGTGGCATTTCCCCTCCGGACATTTCCCCTCAGCGGCGTTTCCCCTCTGGACATTTCCCCTCAGCGGCATTTCCCCTCCGGACATTTCCCATCAGCTATAACAAAATAACAGAGCTTTAGAACATGCCAAAAAGAAGTTTTGCATGCATGTACGTCACATCCATGTAGTTATGCTGTTAGATTGCTTTTATTGTGAGAGTAGATGGTTTTATTATGTTTTATTAAAGGTTTTATTATAATAAAATTATAATATAAAATATTATTCTCTTTATTATTAATATATAAAAAATTTTTATATATTATTATTATGTTATTATATTATTTTGTATATTATTATTTTTATACTATAATATTATAATATTATTATATTATTACATTTATATATATACTTATATACATTTATATATATACATGCAACTTATGTTCTCTTTGGACATGTCCGAAGGCACTGTTATTTTGTTATAGATGAAGGGGAAATGTCTGGAGGGGAAATGTCCAGAGGGGAAAAGTCCCTGAGGGGAAATGTCCAGAGGGGAAAAGTCCCTGAGGGGAAATATCCCTGAGGGGAAGTGTCCGGAGGGGAAACGCCGGAGGGGAAATGTCCGTAAGTGACTACAAACTGCTGCCACCCAGCACATTGATTATGGCCAAGCTATACTGCCAACAGCTGGATCAATTGGCTGCCGCCATCGCACAGAAGCATTTGAACCATGGCCTAGTACGATTCCTTCATGATAACGCTTGTCCACACACTGCTAAGGTGACTTGCCAAAAGCTACTGGACCTTAGCTGGGAATTGGTGCCCCATCCACTGTATTCACCAGACTTGGCACCAAGTGACTATCACTTGTTTTTGTCTCTGGCCAATGCCTTGAACAACAAAACCTTTGCTGATGATGAAGAGCTCAATAACTGGCTGAACAACTTTTTCACTTCAAAGCCAGAGAAATTTTATAGTGACGGTATTATGAGTCTGCCTGAAAAATGGCAGGTGATCAATTGTGATAGTGATTATTTTGTTTCTTAATTGGCTTTTTGTTTTTAAAAAACTCAGTTTGACAGAAAGTTCTAGAAACCATGGGAACTTTCTCCCCAACCGAATAGTTTTCTTAGTAATTATTTAAATGTCTTGCTAAGTTAAAATAAAAAATATATTTAAGGGACCTTATTATTTTTGTTTAAGCAAAAGGGTTTCTAAGAAATAAGCATAGGCTAAAAATAAATCCAACTCTTAATCTAACTTATGGTTTTCCGTTTATATCTTAGCTTTGCCTTTATACATACAGATATGCCTAGTGTTTTATATTTCTTATTTTATAAGCTTTTGACAATTTCTATTTTTGATAAAATAAGGAAATATAAAAGTAAATAACATTTTTCTAAGAAGCACTTTGTTTTGAAAAGAAATCTTTTAAAAATACATGCTTTTTCTTAGAAACATCTCAATTTAAACAAGCAAGAAGCAGTATACTTTCTTTTCAAAACTGACCTATTTAAGCAAGGCATTAAATTACAAGCATCTCATCTAGAATATTTATTTCAGCTTGAATGGAAAATTATGCACACATTTGGCACCAAAGTAACCTATGACCAAAATGGATAATTACCAAATTGACTAGGCCTATCACTAAAATAACCATAATTCATCTCATTGGCCATTAGCAGTACAAGTTCCTTTATGCTTATATGCTTAACTTTGGAAATGCAATAACAAATTTAGCTAGTTTAAAAAGTAAGTTTTAAGTTTTATTTTTAAAGAATTTTTTATTCATTTTATAACTTTTTTGTAATAGAAACAAATAGAAATTTATTTTTATATTAAACATTAGGCCAATGAATACAATTTATTTGTTTATATGTGTTTCTAGTTTATCTTGATACAGTTATTGTTATTATAAAGGTGTTTATTTTATAAATAACTGACTTCAATTTCTGCACAAAGTCTGTCACCTTCTGCAAACAGATCTCGCCAATTTCACCAATGATGGTGCACCTGTGCAACTTGCTTTTGATTGCCCTGCTCTGCCTGCCACTGTTTGCAGATGTGGCCTTGCAGCAGTCTTTCTGCTCTGAGGATGTTCCATGTCAGATAAGTATCTGTCCTGGCAATGAGAGTGCAACAGTCTGTGCAGAACAAGGGAAAGATTTTTACATATTTAATAGAAAACTAAGTTTCGAGCCTGTAGCGGCAAATTCGATATGCAGGCTGAATGGAATGTCGGTCAGTCTGAATGCACCAGCCTGCCCTCTGTCAGCTGATAAGCTCACCAAGGCACTCTCACAATCGTAAGTGCTGAGTCAGCTGTCTGATCAGACTGATTCTCATTTGATTGTCAAATCAACTGCGGCGCTCCCTCTCCTCTCCTTCCCTCACACCCAGACGCAACGCCTTTTATCAATGACATTGTCCCACAACCAACCGTAACCCACAGCCAACCAAAATATAAATTTATTGCAGGACAAGCTGCTTCAATCGTTCCGCGACGAGTTGCGTCATAGAAAATCCGGAATCGCTCAAAGCTGGTCTGCCTGATGCCTGCATGACTGTGGAAAGGGAGTTGCAGTTCTATTATTACTGCGGTGAGCTCTGGCCTGTCTATCTGTCTCTGTATCTATCTATCTATCTATCTACCTATCTATCTATCTATCTATCTATCTATCTATCTATCTATCTATCTATCTATCTATCTATCTATCTATCTATCTATCTATCTATCTATCTATCTATCTATCTATCTATCTATCTATCTATCTATCTATCTATCTATCTATCTATCTATCTATCTATCTGTCTATCTATCTATCTATCTATCTATCTATCTATCTATCTATCTATCTATCTATGTATCTATCTATATATCTACCTATCTATCTATCTATTTATCTATCTATCTATCTATCTATCTATCTATCTATCTATCTATCTATCTATCTGTCTATCTATCTATCTATCTATCTATCTATCTATCTATGTATGTATTTATCTATCATGTTTATTTATTATCAGTTACATTATTTTACTATGTGGGACTCGGGAGTACAAGTGTTTATCCCAATTAATCACTGACAGTGGACCGGCACACAAGCACATCCCCTGTCACTACTAAGCAACCTTTGACTACCACTGAATCAACAACTCCAACAACAACGACAGCGAAGACTTCAACAACCACCGCGTTTACAACAGCCTCAACTAGTGGTGCTCCGTCTACTGTATCCACGACCGCGACTAGAACTACTTTGACAACCACAGCTGGCGCAAATCCTACTAGTAAGTTTTAACAAAATTCATAATATTGAAGAGTTCCAGTTAGAAGGTTCCAGTCTCTGCCATTTGCTCAGAGTGTCTTCTCTATGCTCTAAAAATTGTTAGTGGTCCATGGTGTTGCGTGTGAGCGAGGGAGAGGGAGGGAGAGATTTCCAATGCAGCTCAATTTTAACAGCGGGTGGTGGGGGGGCGTGCCCACCTTGGGGGTTACTTTATTTGTAGTGAGAAATGTCTGCTTTTGTCAGCCTTTCACCCCACCCCCCCCCCCTGTCTCGGGTCTGACTATGTGTGCTTGGGTTAGACTATGGCGCCTTTGACGCCTGCGAGTCTGTAGCTATGGAGAGTGAAAAACAAATTAGTTCTAATTAGTTTTAAGGTAAGCGAAGACTTGCAAATAAGAATTTTTTATCTTTTTTTATCGGAAAAAGATGTCGAATATCCTAATTACACTACTGCTAGTTTCTATTAAGTAGCCAAGTTACGAGCATCCGTCTATTTTTAAAAATTAGCTTTAATTTTCACTCGTATAAATTTTCAATGCATAATTGCGTCAGCATTATTATAAAGGCTAATTAGATTAATAATTGACGTGTTGCAAGGGTTTTATGAATGAACTTGATTCTGACTGATAACGCCTGCACGTTGTCTTAAAAGTAAGTATTTAAGCCGAAAGGCCTTCCCCTTGATTAACAAAACCAGCAACGATAAGCATGAATTCACAATTTCATCTGTTTTTATTGAGTCTATTCTCAATTAGTGACTCGGTTATTCCAATTTTTAACCATAGTAAATCAACTCTAAGCAATATATTGTGCTCAGCCGACGCCTCATCTGCTTATCAACATAGATTTATCATTGAAGAATTTGCTCAGCATCAGAGCTGCAGCACAGCCGATGGCAGCTGTAAAAGTGTCCAACTTCGGGTTGGAAACCCGGAACTCTGTGACCTGTCTGACAATCCAAGCTGTCTGCTTCAACAGTCTTCTACTAGTACTAAAAATAGCTGTCAAGAAATTCTTCAAGACACGGTTGCTAAGGAACTGCTTGGTTGCTATGGTGATTGCAACAAATTCTCTTGGTTCTGCTCGTTGCTACCTGCTAATAGAAAATCGGTTGAGCTTGATAAAAGAAGCGCCGCTGCAGATATTCGATGGTCGAGTTGTGGCTCCAGTGTTGAAGTGGTGGTCAGAGTGCCCTACTTAGTCAAGACTTTTAGCTTGTCAATAGCCCTGTCTCTGACCAGGATAGCTGGGCCTTACATAACGGATCTGGTGCAGCACTGTGCTATCTGCATCAACTTTGTGAGAGATGGCAGATTGCCCTCCACTGCAGAACCGGAAACTACTACTACACTGCTGAAAACTACTACTGCTCTACCGGAAACTACTGCTGCTCTACCGAAAACTACTACTGCTCTACCGAAAACTACTACTGCTCTACCGGAAACTACTACTGCTCTACCAGAAACTACTGCTGCTCTACCGAAAACTACTACTGCTCTACCGAAAACTACTGCTGATCTATCGGAAACTACTACTGCTCTACCGGAAACTACTACTGCTCTACCGGACACTACTACTGTTCTACCGGGAACTACTACTGCTCTACCGGGAACTACTGCTGCTCTACCGAAACCTACTACTGCTCTACCGGAAACTACTGCTGATCTATCGGAAACTACTACTGCTCTACCGGAAACTACTACTGCTCTACCGGAAACTACTACTGCTCTACCGGGAACTACTGCTGCTCTACCGGAAACTACTACTGCTCTACCGGAAACTACTGCTGATCTATCGGAAACTACTACTGCTCTACCGGAAACTACTACTACACTACCGGAAACTACTGCTGCTCTACCGGGAACTACTGCTGCTCTACCGAAACCTACTACTGCTCTACCGGAAACTACTGCTGATTTATCGGAAACTACTACTGCTCTACCGGAAACTACTACTGCTCTACCGGAAACTACTACTGCTCTACCGGGAACTACTGCTGCTCTACCGGAAACTACTACTGCTCTACCGGAAACTACTGCTGATCTATCGGAAACTACTACTGCTCTACCGGAAACTTCTACTGCACTACCGGAAACTACTTCTCTACCGGAAACCACCACTTCCCTACCGGAAACTAATGCTACACTACTGGAAACTACTACTGCAGTACCAAAAACTACTACTACACTACCGCAAACTACTACACAACCGAAGATTACTACTGCTCTACCGGAAACTACTACTGCTCTACCGGAAACTACTGCTGCTCTACCGGAAACTACTGCTGCTCTACCGGAAACTACTACTCGTACTATACTACCGGAAACTACTTCTCTACTGGAAACTACTTCTCTATCGAAAACTACTACTACACTACTGCAAACTACTACTACACAACCGAAGATTACTACTGCTCTACCGGAAACTACTACTGCTCTACCGGAGACTACTGCTGCTCTACCGGAAACTACTGCTGCTCTACCGGAAACTACTACTCGTACTACACTACCGGAAACTACTTCTCTACTGGAAACTACTTCTCTATCGAAAACTACTACTACACTACCGGAAACTACTTCTCTACCGGAAACCACCACTTCCCTACCGGAAACTAATGCTACACTACTGGAAACTACTACTGCAGTACCAAAAACTACTACTACACTACCGCAAACTACTACACAACCGAAGACTACTACTGCTCTACCGGAAACTACTGCTGCTCTACCGGAAACTACTGCTGATCTATCGGAAACTACTACTGCTCTACCGGAAACTACTACTACACTACCGGAAACTACTGCTGCTCTACCGGGAACTACTGCTGCTCTACCGAAACCTACTACTGCTCTACCGGAAACTACTGCTGATCTATCGGAAACTACTACTGCTCTACCGGAAACTACTACTGCTCTACCGGAAACTACTACTGCTCTACCGGGAACTACTGCTGCTCTACCGGAAACTACTACTGCTCTACCGGAAACTACTGCTGATCTATCGGAAACTACTACTGCTCTACCGGAAACTTCTACTGCACTACCGGAAACTACTTCTCTACCGGAAACCACCACTTCCCTACCGGAAACTAATGCTACACTACTGGAAACTACTACTGCAGTACCAAAAACTACTACTACACTACCGCAAACTACTACACAACCGAAGACTACTACTGCTCTACCGGAAACTACTGCTGCTCTACCGGAAACTACTACTGCTCTACCGGAAACTTCTACTGCTCTACCGGAAACTTCTACTGCACTACCGGAAACTTCTACTGCTCTACCGGAAACTTCTACTGCTCTACCGGAGACTTCTACTGCACTACCGGAAACTTCTACTGCTCTACCGGAAACTTCTACTGCTCTACCGGAGACTTCTACTGCACTACCGGAAACTACTACTGCACTACCGGAGACTTCTACTGCTCTACCGGAAACTACTACTGCTCTACCGGAAACTACTACTGCTCTACCGGAAACTACTACTGCTCTACCGGAAACTACTACTGCTCTACCGGAAACTACTACTGCTCTACCGGAAACTACTACTGCTCTACCGGAAACTACTACTGCTCTACCGGAAACTACTACTGCTCTACCGGAAACTACTACTGCTCTACCGGAAACTACTACTGCTCTACCGGAAACTACTACTGCTCTACCGGAAACTACTACTGCTCTACCGGAAACTACTACTGCACTACCGGAAACTACTACTGCTCTACCGGAAACTACTAGTATGCAACTAAAAATTCTTGCGTGGGAAATCCCGATTTCATCATTGAAAAATTCCCCTGATAATCGGTTTAATTACTGCTATTAATAATTTACGCTAACTGTTGTTTCCAAATGAGTTCAAGGAAAAATCTTCAATTAAAATTCCTTAACTCCTCATCCACAGCGCCCACCTGCCCGCCCGGCTCCTACCATCGTCTAATCAACACTCCGGTGGAATTGCCGCCGTCCGCTCGGCGCTACATCTGCTTGCCTCTGGCCGAGGTGGGCGGTGAGGAATGCCGGAAGTTGGCCAAAGCCGCTCCGTCTGTGTACCAGACTGAGAAGGGCTCGTGCGCTGAGGTTCCAAATAGTGTTGACAATGTGGACAGCACCGTAAGTTGCTAATGGCGTTCGTTGTTTTTTCATTATCAAATTATCCATTCCCCAGGGTCTGTGGTGCTTTAACTTTCGGTGCAGAGAGTTCTGCAGTTCTGAGAGTTCAAAAGTACTTTTTTTGAATTTTATAGTTTGAGCAGGCGCGTCGCCACGGGGGGCAGGGGGGACATACCAATGCTTTGTCCCTCCACCCCACCTTGTGACCCGTTGTGGCAATCAATAATGTTTCTTCAGGGCGCCAAAACATAGCCATTTCGGCGCCAAAATGAGTGCCTGCGGCGCTAAAATGAGTGCCTGCGGCGCCAAAATGAGTGCCTGCGGCGCTAAAATGAGTGCCTGCGGCGCTAAAATGAGTGCCTGCGGCGCTAAAATGACTGCCTGCGACGCTAAAATGAGTGCCTGCGGCGCTAAAATGACTGCCTGCGACGCTAAAATGAGTGCCTGCGGCGCTAAAATGACTGCCTGCGACGCTAAAATGAGTGCCTGCGGCGCTAAAATGACTGCCTGCGACGCTAAAATGAGTGCCTGCGGCGCTAAAATGACTGCCTGCGACGCTAAAATGAGTGCCTGCGGCGCTAAAATGACTGCCTGCGACGCTAAAATGAGTGCCTGCGGCGCTAAAATGAGTGCCTGCGGCGCCATAATGAGTGCCTGCGGCGCTAAAATGAGTGCCGGCAGCGCTAAAATGAGTGCCGGCAGCGCTAAAATGAGTGCCTGCGGCGCTAAAATGAGTGCCTGCGGCGCTAAAATGAGTGCCGGCAGCGCTAAAATGAGTGCCGGCAGCGCTAAAATGAGTGCCTGCGGCGCTAAAATGAGTAACTGCGGCGCTAAAATGAGTGCCTGCGGCGCTAAAATGACTGCCTGCGACGCTAAAATGAGTGCCTGCGGCGCTAAAATGACTGCCTGCGACGCTAAAATGAGTGCCTGCGGCGCTAAAATGACTGCCTGCGACGCTAAAATGAGTGCCTGCGGCGCTAAAATGAGTGCCTGCGGCGCTAAAATGAGTGCCTGCGGCGCTAAAATGAGTGCCGGCAGCGCTAAAATGAGTGCCGGCAGCGCTAAAATGAGTGCCTGCGGCGCTAAAATGAGTGCCTGCGGCGCTAAAATGAGTGCCGGCAGCGCTAAAATGAGTGCCGGCAGCGCTAAAATGAGTGCCTGCGGCGCTAAAATGAGTAACTGCGGCGCTAAAATGAGTGCCTGCGGCGCTAAAATGAGTGCCTGCGGCGCTAAAATGAGTGCCGGCAGCGCTAAAATGAGTGCCTGCGGCGCGAAAATGAGTGCCTGCGGCGCCAAAATGAGTGCCTGCGGCTCCAAAATGAGTGCCTGCGGCGCTAAAATGAGTGCCTGCGGCTCCAAAATGAGTGCCTGCGGCGCTAAAATGAGTGCCTGCGGCGCCAAAATCAGTATCTGCGGCGCCAAAATGAACGCTGACAACACGATTCTCAAAATAATGGAAATGTAGGAATTTAGTAATTTAAATGTACATGTTGAATTCTTGCTTTGTCCTCCCACCCACCATAAAATCCATGGCGACGCTCCCGAGTTTAAGCGTACTTTAGTAGGTTTAAAAGTCTTATTTTTATGATTTGACTTGTTTGATAGTTTTTATCATATGATCTAAAATCTTATCAAGAATTTATTTTATCTTATCAACAGTCAAGATATTTGATGCTTATTAGTTTTTGTAGATTTTGTACTTTATTCGATTAATGTACTTTATTCGATTAATGTACTTTATTCGATTAATGTACTTTATTCGATTAATGTACTTTATTCGATTAATGTACTTTATTCGATTTATTTACTTTTGTCGATTGATGTACTTTGGTAGACCTTTTGTACTTTTATCTATTTATGTACTTTTGTCTACTTATGTACTTTTGTCGATTTATGTACTTTAATCGATTTATGCACTTTTTTATTTTTCTTCTATCGATTTTTGTACTCTATTTGTTCTGTTTTTCGACTTCGCTAATTATCCTTGCTAATTATATCTTCCATCCCTCGATAACTCCAGCTGAAATCCTGCAACAGCACTTCGGTCCGAGCTCAGCTATTAACAAAGTTTGCCGACACCCAGATATTCGACAGTCTCGATGCTGTGACGGGTTTCGCTCGAGTCCTTTCTGAGCAGCTGCCAGTCGGGCTGAATCCTTCTCAGCCCGTGTCGGCGGCTGAACAGCGCGACACCGTCAGCGACCTGCTGTCGTCCGTGTCCGCCTTCGCGTCAAAAGGCCTCTGGATCTCTGGGGCCGCCGAGTCAACTACCACCAATCCTTCGGCTGGCGGCGGAAGCCGCTCGAGCGTGGAGGCTCAGCGTGGCTTGACGACCGCGGCAGACACCGTGCTGCGAGCTATCGACAGTCTGGGACTGGGGCTGCAGGCTGCCGCTGCGCCTGCTGAGGCCGTGTATAACTCTAGCGGCATTGGTGAGTGCCAGAATGTCAGATCCCGGTTGCTGGTCCAGCCTCCCAGATCCTCAGTTTCTGGGCCAGCCTCCCCAGATCCTCAGTTTCTGGGCCAGCCTCCCAGATCCTCAGTTGCTGGGCCACAGCCTCCCAGATCCTCAGTTTCTGGGCCAGCCTCCCAGATCCTCAGTTGCTGGGCCACAGCCTCCCAGATCCTCAGTTTCTGGGCCAGCCTCCCCAGATTCTCAGTTGCTGGGCCACAGCCTCCCAGATCCTCAGTTGCTGGGCCAGACTCCCAGATCCTCAGTTGCTGGGCCACAGCCTCCCAGATCCTCAGTTGCTGGGCCACAGCCTCCCAGATCCTCAGTTTCTGGGCCAGCCTCCCCAGATCCTCAGTTGCTGGGCCAGACTCCCAGATCCTCAGTTGCTGGGCCAGCCCCCCAGATCCTCAATTTCTGGGCCAGACTCCAAGATTCATAGGTTTGGTTGGTTGCTATTTTGTCGCTATGCCCTTACTATATTGTGTGTAATTTTGATATTGCAGCACTGAAAATGGTTTGTGCTGACTGACTAGTTGGTATTCTGTTTGTAAGCTGTAACTGTTGCCACGACGTTGCTATGTTGTTTCCATGATGTTGCTATGCTGTTTCCATGCTGTTGCTATGCTGTTTCCATGCTGTTGCTATGTTGTTTCCATGATGTTGCTATGCTGTTTCCATGATGTTGCTATGCTGTTTCCATGATGTTGCTATGCTGTTTCCATGATGTTGCTATGCTGTTTCCATGATGTTGCTATGCTGTTGCTATGCTGTTGCTATGCTGTTGCTATGTTGTTTCCATGCTGTTGCATTTCACCCTCAATAAAAACGTGCCATCCGCACTGCCGCCCCCGCACCGCCAGGCCTCTCTGTCCTGCGCCTCTCGAGCTCGGCCGGTTTCACCGCCCCCGGACCTGGCGTGTCCGTGAAGGTGCGCTACTCCGGTTCGCTGGCCTCAGTTGCCATGGTAACTAGCTCGGTAGATCTGCCCCACCTGATTCGCTGGCTAAGACCGGCCGCATCGGATCAGCAGGTGGTGTCCCAGATTGTCCAAGCCAGCCTGTTCTCGGCCGGAGGCAAGCTGCAGTCTGGCGGCTCGGCGCTCTTCCTGGTGCCACATGCCGCCAGTCAGCGACAGATGCGCCGAGTGCGCCGGTCCTGCGTGTTCGTCGACTCGAACGGCCGCCTGTCCGACACCGGCTGCTCGGTGGTGGCCGAACTCAGCGACCAGTCTCGGACAGCCTGCCTGTGCAGTCACCTGACCAGCTTCGCCGTGGTGGCCAGTCCCGGCAGCTCCTGGCAGACCGTGGAGTCTCGCCAGTTGATGTCGCGTCACGCCCAGCCTCTCAGACTGCTCACCTACATCTGCCTGAGCCTGTCAATTGTCTGCCTGATTGTCACCTGCCTGGCCTATCTGCCATTGCGGTTGAAGTCGCCGAACGCGGAGAGCACCATCGTGACTCTGCACCGGGTTCACCGGGCTCTGTGCGCCACCTTAATAGTGGCCCAGCTGCTGTTTCTTGTTGGCTATGAGAGGGTTGAATTCGGCTTTCTGCCTTGTCAGATACTGTCGGGCCTGACTGTCTACAGCTTCTTGTCCGTGTTTGTCTGGCTTCTGTGCGAAGGTTTCATGTATGCTCAGAGCCTGCTGGTGGTGCTGCCGGGCGCCAACTCTGCTCTGGCCAAGGTGAGAGTTTGACGGCTGGAGTGACCGCGTCTTGAGTGACCTATTTGGTGGAGTGACTTATTTATAGAGTGACCTATCCATATAGTGTCCTTTTCTTAGATAGTGACCTATTCATAAATTCATAGACCTATCCATAGAGTGACCTATCCGTATAGTGACCTATCCATAGAGTGACCTATCCATAGAGTGACCTCTCCATAGAGTGACCTATCCATAGAGTGACCTATCCATAGAGTGACCTGTCCATAGAGTGACCTATCCATAGAGTGACCTATCCATATAGTGACCTATCCATATAGTGACCTATCCATATAGTGGCCTATCCATAGAGTGACCTATCCATAGAGTGACCTATCCATAGAGTGACCTATCCATAGAGTGACCTATCCATATAGTGACCTATCCATATAGTGGCCTATCCATAGAGTAACCTATCCATAGAGTGACCTATCCATAGAGTGACCTATTCATAGGATGACCTTGACCTATCCATAGAGTGACCTATTCATAACGGGACCTATCACGAGTGACAAACAGTGTGCTGCATTTAAAGTCACCCAGACCACACAAGCACAGTTCACCCCCTCTCGCACCCTCAGCTGAAGTTCTGGCACTACTGCCTGCTCAGCTACCTGGCACCGGCCATCATTGTTGCCATAGCAGCCGCAGTCCGTCGGGACCAGCTCATCCAGACTGAGGCGGACCTGTCCGCAGACTCGGACACACTGGAGCGACCTTCGACTTGTTGGCTATCGGAGACCTACGGCACGCGATGGGCCTTCCTGGGGCCTATGCTGGCCGTGTGCGCCATCAATCTCGTGCTGTTTATTGTCATCCTAGTCAGGATTAGCCGCAGGGATTTGGCCTACGCTGCATCTTCGCACGAGCAGGTTGACAGTGCTAGGAGGCTGATCAAGAGGCAGCTGCGAGTGTCTTTATCGCTTGGCTCCCTGCTGGGCCTGAGCTGGCTGCTGAGTTTGGTGTTCCTGTTTGCTCAGATGGAACTGCTTGTTGCTGTCAATTACCTGTTCGTGATTCTCAACGGCTTGCAGGGCTGCTTTCTGTTTGTTACTCAGGTGAGATGATTGCTGTCTGTTATGGGCTTTGTTTACAGGATGTTAGAGACCGATATTACCTGTTAGATAATGGTTTCACCTGTTAGATACTAGTTTCACCTGTTAGATACTGGTTTCACCTGTTAGATACTAGTTTCACCTGTTAGATACTAGTTTCATCTGTTAGATACTAGTTTCACCTGTTAGATACTGGTTTCACCTGTTGGATACTAGTTTCACCTGTTAAATACTAGTTTCACCTGTTAGATACCAGTTTCACCTGTTAAATACTAGTTTCACCTATTAGATACCGGTTTCACCTGTTAAATACTAGTTTCACCTGTTAGATACCGATTTCACCTGTTAGATACCGGTTTCACCTGTTAAATACTAGTTTCACCTGTTAGATACCGATTTCACCTGTTAGATACCGGTTTCACCTGTTAGATACTAGTTTCACCTATTACATACTTGTTTCACCTGTTAGATACCGGTTTCACCTGTTAGATACCGGTTTCACCTGTTAAATACTAGTTTCACCTGTTAGATACCGATTTCACCTGTTAGATACCGGTTTCACCTGTTAGATACTAGTTTCACCTATTACATACTTGTTTCACCTGTTAGATACCGGTTTCACCTGTTTGACACCCTTGGCTTCACCCGGCATTCCACAGGTGCTGGCGCACCCGCGCATGCACGAAGCCTGGGAGCGCTGGCTGCTGCAGAGCAGCTGCACCCCAGCCCGGTTGCGCGGCTGGCTGGAGTCGCGCAGGGCGGCTCGGCTCACTGGAGGCGGCGGCTTCGCCAATGGCGGCTTCAACGGCACCGGCTCTCAGCAGCAGCAACAACAGCAGCAACAACAACAACAGCAAAAGCAAAGTCTGGAACAGCAGACTAAAAGCAGTTCAAGCAGCGAGAAGTCTCCAACTTGGTGCTGCTGCTTCTGGTGCGGCAGGACCGGGATGTCCGGTTTCGGCAGCTCGACCGGCGCTCGGACAGAGTCGTCCACTGGCGGAGAGTCGGACAAGCCGCAGGGACTCGGCCAGGTGCTGCCTAAGCTGGTTGGCCCGGTGGGGCCCAACATGCCGATCGGCCTGGGTCAGGAGCCGATGGCGGAGGCCAAGAGTGTGCTGTTCTATGACAGCAGCTCCTGCCAGCGCTGCGGCAAGGTGTCGCATTTCTGACTGGCGTCTGGGGGACCAGCTTGAGACAGGCTGTGTTTACCTGTTAGACAGCAGTGTCACCTGTGTGTTAGACAGCAGTGTCACCTGTTAGACAGCAGTGTCACCTGTTAGACAGCAGTGTCACCTGTTAGACAGCAGTGTCACCTGTTAGACAGCAGTGTCACCTGTTAGACAGCAGTGTCACCTGTTAGACAGCAGTGTCACCTGTTAGACAGCAGTGTCACCTGTTAGACAGCAGTGTCACCTGTTAGACAGCAGTGTCACCTTTTAGACAGCAGTGTCACCTTTTTGACAGCAGTGTCACCTGTTAGACAGCAGTGTCACCTGTTAGACAGCAGTGTCACCTGTTAGACAGCAGTGTCACCTGTTAGACAGCAGTGTCACCTGTGTGTTAGACAGCAGTGTCACCTGTGTGTTAGACAGCAGTGTCACCTGTGTGTTAGACAGCAGTGTCACCTGTGTGTTAGACAGCAGTGTCACCTGTGTGTTAGACAGCAGTGTCACCTGTGTTACACTCATTACAGCACTCAATAATGTGCCTACTGAGTTTTTGTGTGATAACTCTTGATAACTTTGTTTATATATTTGGTTTATTTCTAATTCACTGTTTTTACAATCGATTTTCCAGGAAACGAAGTTTTTGTGAATTTATTATTTATTTATTCTTCTGTTACATAATTAATGCAGCTGTGATTAGGGCTCGGTATGGATATTTCTGTGATGGATCGTGCAGACATTTTGCTTCCCAATAATTTTGCTCTGGTGCTTCTATTTGAGTGCTTCGTGACAGAATTGTTGATTTTATTTTTAACGACATTTTTGCGTCGTGTTGACAAACGGAATCTTCCAATTTTTATTCATATTTCCGGAACTTTTCTTTGAAGTTTTTGTGCTATTTGCACAAACCGCATTTTAATCTCTGCTCTGCTTTCTACTCTCCTCTCTCCTCCCCTCTCTCCTCCCCTCTCTCCTCTCCCTCTCTCCTCCCCTCTCTCCTCTCCCTCTCTCCTCCCCTCTCTCCTCCCCTCTCTCCTCCCCTCTCTCCTCCCCTCTCTCCTCCCCTCTCTCCTCCCCTCTCTCCTCCCCTCTCTCCTCCCCTCTCTCCTCCCCTCTCTCCTCCCCTCTCTCCTCTCCCTCTTCTCTCTCCTCCCCTCTCTCCTCCCCTCTCTCCTCCCCTCTCTCTCTCCCTCTCTCCTCCCCTCTCTCCTCTCCTCTCTCCTCCCCTCTCTCCTCCCCTCTCTCCTCCCAACTCTCCTCCCCTCTCTCCTCTCCTCTCTCCTCCCCTCTCTCCTCCCCTCTCTCCTCCCAACTCTCCTCCCCTCTCTCCTCCCCTCTCTCCTCCCAACTCTCCTCCCCTCTCTCCTCCCAACTCTCCTCTCCCTCTCCTCTCTCCCACTCTCTTCTCTCCCTCTCTCTCTCCCTCTCCTCTCTCCCTCTCCCTCTCCCTCTCTCCCTCTCTCTCTCCCTCTCTCTCTTTCCCTCTCCCTCTTTCCTCTCCCTCTCTCCCTGTCCCTCTCACTCTCCTTCTCCCTCTTCTCTCTCCCTCTCCCTCTCTCCCTCTCTCTCTCCCTCTCTCTCTCTCTTTCCCTCTCCCTCTTTCCTCTCTCCCTCTCCCTCTTTCCTCTCCCTCTTTCCCTCTCTCCTCTCTCTCCCTGTCCCTCTCACTCTCCTCCCCTCTCTCCTCTCTCCCACTCTCTTCTCTCCCTCTCTCTCTCCCTCTCCTCTCTCCCTCTCCCTCTCCCTCTCCCTCTCTCCCTCTCTCTCTCCCTCTCTCCCTCTTCTCTCTCCCTCTCTCTCTCCCTCTCTCTCTCTTTCCCTCTCCCTCTTTCCTCTCCCTCTCTCCCTGTCCCTCTCACTCTCCTTCTCCCTCTTCTCTCTCCCTCTCCCTCTCTCCCTCTCTCTCTCCCTCTCTCTCTCTTTCCCTCTCCCTCTTTCCTCTCTCCCTCTTTCCTCTCTCCCTCTCCCTCTTTCCCCTCCCTCTTTCCCTCTCTCCTCTCTCTCCCTGTCCCTCTCACTCTCCTCTCCCTCTCCTTCTCCCTCTCTCCTCTCCCTCTCCTTCTCCCTCTCTCCTCTCCCTCTCCTTCTCCCTCTCTCCTCTCTCTCTTCCTCCCTCTCTCCTCTCCCTCTCCTTCTCCCTCTCTCCTCTCTCTCTCCCTCCCTCTCTCCTCTCCCTTCAGTCTCTCAATCTCACCCATATTCTCTTTTTTCTCCACCTAACTGCATTAAAAGTCCAACCGTGTCATGTATTTCACAGTTGAATATTGTGTGTGCTCATATCACTGTGTGGCATATTTGTATTTAAAATAATCTCTGTTAAAGAGCCTTCGACACACTATTTAAAAATTGACAAATTGTTAACGAATCCGAGTGTCAAGTGTTAAAACTTCCAGTAGATTTTATTACCTCAATTACCATGACTGATTTATCAATCAAGATTGCTTTGCATCACCTATATGTACAGGTTATTTTTAACTATACTTTTATTGTGGTTATAAACAGAATGCGTTGAAATCTCTAACTTTAATCACTACTCTGTATGCATCGAAGTAAATTAACAGTATAATAACGTTTTAATGGCTTTGTGTTGCATTCCTGAGTAAAAAGTGACATTTTTATACATTATAAATTATTATACAAAATGCAGAATTTCTGTTTTCTGTCAGTTTTTAGGATGGATTAAAATATATGAAATAAAGATTATTCACGGAGAATTTTAATATCTGCCTCTTTTTATGACTGTCTCTGCCATGACTGTCTCTGTTATGACTGTCTCTGACATGACTGTCTCTGTTATGACTGTCTCTGACATGACTGGCTCTGCCATGAATGTCTCTGCCATGACTGTCTCTGCCATAACTGTCTCTGTTATGACTGTCTCTGTTATGACTGTCTCTGTCATGACTGTCTTTGCCATGACTGTCTCTGCCATGACTGTCTCTGCCATGACTGTCTCTGTCATGACTGTCTCTGTTATGACTGTCTCTGTTATGACTGTCTCTGTTATGACTGTCTCTGTTATGACTGTCTTTGCCATGACTGTCTCTGTCATGACTGTCTCTGCCATGACTGTCTCTGTCATGACTGTCTCTGTTATGACTGTCTCTGTCATGACTCTCTGTTATGACTGTCTCTGTCATGACTGTCTCTGCCATGACTGTCTCTCCCATGACTGTC
The DNA here is from genome assembly GCA_002269645.1 of Macrostomum lignano. Lineage (NCBI taxonomy): Eukaryota > Metazoa > Platyhelminthes > Macrostomidae > Macrostomum > Macrostomum lignano. Next base: position 73,183 of record NIVC01000762.1, on the reverse strand, counting down.
TCTGCCATGACTGTCTCTGTTATGACTGTCTCTGTCATGACTGTCTCTGTTATGACTGTCTTTGCCATGACTGTCTCTGTCATGACTGTCTCTACCATGACTGTCTCTGTCATGACTGTCTCTGTTATGACTGTCTCTGTCATGACTCTCTGTTATGACTGTCTCTGTCATGACTGTCTCTGCCATGACTGTCTCTCCCATGACTGTCTCTGCCATGACTGTCTCTGTTATGACTGTCTCTGTCATGACTGTCTTTGCCATGACTGTCTCTGTTATGACTGTCTCAGCCATGACTGTCTCTGTTATGACTGTCTCAGCCATGACTGTCTTTTTTGACTGTCTCTCTTCTATCCAAGGTCTACGAATTGACTGCCACAAATTGATTTTCGAGCCAAACCCTAGATCTAACCCTAACCTAAACCCTATTCTAAAACCTAAACTATACCCAGTGGGCTGTAGCCCAGCGTCCAGCGACCCAGGCTCGATTCCAAGTGCAGTCGCATTAATCCTATATACTAAAAATGAGTTGTCTGTATGTATGTATGTATATGGGTATGCGATTGATTTCAGAAAAAACGGCTCAACCGATTTTCTTCAAACTTGCATCATTCGATCAGAAATTTTCCTGGCACAGTACATGCATCTTGGCTAAGAAATTGCTCAATGTTAAAGGGATTAAATATTCGAAAAACACGCTTTTTTGCAAAGGTCAAGCCAAATTTTCGACTTGAAATGCATTGTAAGAATGCTAGAGAAAAAACTGACTGACTGAATTTCAATTCTGATAAAGATTGCATCACAACAAGTTGAAAACAGTGCCGAAGAAATGCACACACGACTTGATTGAAATTGCGTAACCATATTGCTAACTCGAAGTGAGACTGATACTGGCTGACTGAGAAATTGATTATGTCATAACTTTTTACTCCAATTGACTTGCTGTAAGAATTGAATTATAAGGGCCACAATTCATGTTCTCCAATTGAAAAGAGATAGCCCTGATGCGAACAGACTGGAATGCTAATGTAGCGACCTGGGTTCGAATCTTAGAAGCGCAAAATAATTTTTTTATTAAAACACCTTAAAAACAAAAAAAACTGCTAAACATAAAAAAAGCGCAATAGAAGAGCCACCATGTCAAACCTAAAGGAGCCACCATGTCGAAAATTAAAGAGCCACCATGTCGAACATAAAAGAGCCACCATATCAAACATAAAAGAGTTACCATGTCAAACATTAAAGAGCCACCATGTCGAACATTAAAGAGCAACCATGTCGAACATTCAATAGCCACCATGTCAAACATTAAAGAGCCACATTGTCAAGCATTAAAGACCCACCATTTCAAACCTAAAATAGTTACCATGTCAAACATTCAATAGCCACCATGTCAAACATTAAAGAGCCACCATGTCGAACATAAAAGAGCCACCATATTAAACATAAAAGAGTTACCATGTCAAACATTAAAGAGCCACCATGTCGAACATTAAAGAGCCACCATGTCAAACATTAAAGAGCCACATTGTCAAGCATTAAAGACCCACCATTTCAAACCTAAAAGAGCCACCATGTCAAACATTAAAGAGCCACCATGTCGAACATTAAAGAGCCACCTTGTCAAATATTAAAGAGCCACCATTTCAAACCTAAAGAAGCCACCATGTCGAACATACAAGAGCCACCATGTCGAACATAGAAAAGCCACCATGTCAAACATTAAAGAGCCACCGTTTCAAACCTAAAAGAGCCACCATGTTAAAAATTAAAGAGCCACCATGTCAAACATAAAACAGACACCATTAAGAACATTAAAGAGCCACCATGTCAAACCTAAAACAGCCACCATTTCGAAAATTAAGGAGCCACCATTTCGAAAATTTAAGAGCCGCTATGTTAAACATTAAAGGGCCACCTTGTCAAATATTAAAGAGCCACCATTTCAAACCTAAAGAAGCCACCATGTCGAACATACAAGAGCCACCATGTCGAACATAAAAGAGCCACCATATCAAACATAAAAGAGTTACCATGTCAAACATTAAAGAGCCACCATGTCAAACATTAAAGAGCCACCATGTCGAACATAAAAGAGCCACCATATCAAACATAAAAGAGTTACCATGTCAAACATTAAAGAGCCACCATGTCGAACATTAAAGAGCCACCATGTCAAACATTAAAGAGCCACATTGTCAAGCATTAAAGACCCACCATTTCAAACCTAAAAGAGCCACCATGTCGAACATTAAAGAGCCACCTTGTCAAATATTAAAGAGCCACCATTTCAAACCTAAAGAAGCCACCATGTCGAACATACAAGAGCCACCATGTCGAACATAAAAGAGCCACCATATCAAACATAAAAGAGCAACCATGTCAAACATAAAACAGACACCATTAAGAACATTAAAGAGCCACCATGTCGAACATTAAAGAGCCACCATGTCAAATATAAAACAGCCACCATTTCGAAAATTTAAGAGCCGCCATGTTAAACATTAAAGGGCCACCTTGTCAAATATTAAAGAGCCACCATTTCAAACCTAAAAGAGCGACCCTGTCGAACATACAAGAGCCACAATGTCGAACATAAAAGAGCAGCTATGTAGAACATAAAAGAGCCACCATGTCAAACATAAAAAAGCCACCATGTCAAACATAAAAGAGCCAACATGAAGAACATTAAAGAGCCACCATGTCGACCATTAAAAGAGCCACCATGTCGAACATACAAGAGCCACCATGTCGAACATAGAAAAGCCACCATGTCGAACATAGAAAAGCCACCATGTTAAACATTAAAGAGCCAATATTTCAAACCTTAAGGAGCCACCATGTCGAACATAAAAGAGTCACCATGTTAAAAATAAAGAGCCACCATGTCGAACATTAAAGAGCCACCATGTCGAACATTAAAGAGCCACCATGTCAAACATAAAACAGACACCATGTCAAACATTAAAGAGCCACCGGTTCAAACCTAAAAGAGCCACCATGTCGAACATTAAAAAGCCAACATGTCAAACATAAAAGAGCCACCATGTCAAACCTAAAAAAGCCACCATGTCAAACATAGAAGAGCCACCATGTCAAACATAATAGAGCCACCATGTCAAACATTAAAGAGCCACCATGTCAAACATAGAAGAGCCACTATGTCAAACATAAAAGAGCCACCATGTCGAACATAAAAGAGTCACCATGTTAAAAATTAAAGAGCCACCATGTCGAACATTAAAGAGCCACCATGTCGAACATTAAAGAGCCACCATGTCGAACATTAAAGAGCCACCATATCAAACATAAAAGAGTTACCATGTCAAACATTAAAGAGCCACCATGTCGAACATTAAAGAGCCACCATATCAAACATAAAACAGACACCATGTCAAACATTAAAGAGCCACCATGTCGAACATTAAAGAGCCACCATGTCAAACATAAAACAGCCACCATTTCGAAAATTAAGGAGCCACCATTTCGAAAATTAAAGAGCCGCCATGTTAACCATTAAAGGGCCACCATGTCAAACATTAAAGAGCCACCATGTCGAACATAAAAGAGCCACCATGTCGAACATTAAAGAGCCACCATGTCAAACATTAAAGAGCCACCGGTTCAAACCTAAAAGAGCCACCATGTCGAACATTAAAAAGCCACCGTGTCGAACATAAAAAAGTCAACATGTCAAACATAAAAGAGCCACCATGTCAAACCTAAAAAAGCCACCATGTCAAACATAGAAGAGCCACCATGTCGAACATAAAAGAGCCACTATGTCAAACATAAAAGAGCCACCATGTCAAACATAGAAGAGCCACTATGTCAAACATAAAATAGCCACCATGTCAAACATTCAAGATATCCAATTTCAAATGTAAAGGTATAAAGCGCCATGCCAATTTAAAGGAGCCACTATAAAGCTAAGGAAATTGTCGCTCTAGCTACTTATTGTCTGGTGGATGGTTGCTATTTGGGGATGCTATCTATCTTGGGGATGCTTGCTATTTGGAGGATGCTTGCTTTCTGGGGGATGCTTGCTATCTGGGGAATGCTTGCTATCTGGGGAATGCTTGCTATCTGGGGATGCTTGCTATCTGGGGATGCTTGCTATCTGAGGGATGCTTGCTATCTGAGTGATGCTTGCTATCTGGGGGATGCTTGCTATCTGGGGTATGCTTGCTATCTGAGGGATGCTTGCTATCTTGGGGTATGCTTGCTATCTGAGGGATGCTTGCTATCTTGGGGATGCTTGCTATCTGGGGGATGCTTGCTATCTGCGGAATGCTTGCTATCTGGGGAATGCTTGCTATCTGGGGGATGTTTGCTATCTGGGGGATGCTTGCTATCTGGGGGATGCTTGCTATCTGGGGGATGCTTGCTATCTGGAGGATGCTTGCTATCTGGGGGATGCTTGTGGTCTTGGGAAGATTTCTTATTGCAATTCACTTCATTTGAGCAGTTTGTCTGTTGTCTTTGTGAAGGATTTTTTGGCTGTCTTTTTGTTAATTGTAGAGAACAGAGATTCTATCCAGATGTCCCCCATCGGGGGGCGAAGATTGCTAGTTTGAAGCTAAATTGGAATCTTGGCTTGGCTCTGCTCGTGCAATTAACGCCCTTAAGGGGCAGCCATCAAGGCACAGTGAAATGTACATGCCTAACGATAAATAAAGTAGGGGCCACTGTGCACTCCTGTGTGAGTGTGTGCCTGTGCGTATGACTGCGTACGTATCCGCGCGCTTGTGTGCCTGCTCAGGGGAGTCGGCGGAATTGGCAGCAATGCCTCTCGCCGGTTAAGTGACAATGTCGCTTGAAGTGCGCCCAGCCCCCTGCCTCTGGCCCCTCCCTTAATCATATTAGCCTAAATCGGAGACAGTCAATTGTTATCTACTTCGAAGTAACTAATAATGTAGCAAAATGCTACCGAAAATCTTTGCAAAATCCGTATTGGGGGTTTTGAAAAACACAGGCTCTGCTTTTTGAGTTGCGAAACAATTTCTGGCAAAAGACATACTTGCTTGATTTTGAAATCGGAAGTCCACAATGTGAGGTAGGTGCTGAAAATGGAAACTTGGAACTTTTGAACTTTTGAAACTTGAATTAAGAATTATAACAAAATTAACAAAAACCGCGAAAGTAAACTTAATGGCTTTTTAATAAGATTTTTTAATCGATCAAACTAAAATTTAGAAATCTGATAAGAACAGAATATGTATATTTTAATAAATATCTTTATATGAAAACTTTGAAGACAGAAAATCTATAAGCTATTATCTAGGAAAGATGAGGCATAAAAGATTTACGTTTTGATTAATCAAGTGGCACACACAGTACAAAAAAAGTAAACTTTTCAGGATATCTCGGGTCTAAGACAGAAATTGTCTGCTATTTGTTATAATGCATCGATTTAAGCTTAAAAAAACGGTGGCAAATAAAGTACAGATTGTCACTATTTTAGCATGTGTGACGTCATCACTCAGATTGCAGTATACATACATATTCAGCTTATAAAGTCAATAATTAAAACTACACTGTAAATTTTAGTCGTAAAAATTATAAAGCGTTAAACATTTTTATTACCTATCTTTTAAATGTTTTAATCACTGGGCTAAAGTAGATAAATTGCAAAACAGGAAAAAAATGAATTTTTAAACAAAAGTTTACTATCTGCAGAAGAATGATAGTTTTGATTTACAATAGAAAGAAAGTAATAAAGACATCACTGACTGCAATTATTGATACTAAACAATAAACAGAAATATTAAACTTTATCAAACAAAACAGTTTTATCAATTTCAGGGACTTCCACTTCGCTACATTATATTCTCAGATTACCAGATACTAAATTCTGTTAATATTTACTATCTTAGGGATTCCTTTGATAAGGATGTAGTTACGAGTATTTCTGACATTTATCATTTACATTTAAATCCAGAGGCATGCCCATCTATATATAGATTTCATGGGGATTCCTATCTATATTTAGATCTTAGGGGATTCCTCTCTATATTTAGATCTAAGGAACTCACATCTATATTTAGATTTTTTGGGGATTCCCATCTATATTTAGGTCTTTTGGGGGATTCCCATCTATATTTAAGTCCTTGGGGGATTCCTATCTATATTTATATCATAGGGGAACCCGCATCTTTATTTGGAATTTTTGGAGATTCCCATCGATATTCAGGTTCTTGGAGGATTCCTATCTATATTTAGATCCCAGGGATCCCATCTATACATGTACATTTATAGACCATGGGAATTCCTATCCAAATATTCCTAGAAACCATCACGGCTTTTCTTTGCTCAGATGCTATTTTCTCTCAGAGATTCCAACAACCACATAAAATGTCTTTATGAGGAAATGTTAACAACAAAGAATATCTTTATATTGTGTAAAAAAAAACTCTAACAGTTAACATGAAGAATCTTCTCTCTGACTAAAAATCATCTGTACCGTCGCTCACGCCTCTAAACATCTTAAAACACCTCATCTCTACCAGACGTCAAACTTCATCCAACTGAAACTCTCGCAGCTCACAGACCGGGCACTCCAGCAGCCACTGCAGCTGCCAGCATCAGAGGCAGCGACATCAGCAGCCCTCGCTGATCGAAGAAGCTCCTGGGGCCACCGGGCGCCGCGTTGCCACCGCCGCCGCCACCGCCACCGCCGCCGCCACCGCCGCTGGAGGTGACGTAGCCGAACTGCACATCAACGACTGCCTTGTAGCTGCTGGAACTGGCGATGCTGATGCTGCAGCAGCTGGCCAGGGTGACTGAGATGCTGCTGTTCGATGCCTCAATGCTGCTGCTCAGGACGCTGAGTGGCACCGTGCTTGTGGTTGTGGCTGGTGAGGGAGTGGGAGAGTGAGTCTGAGCCCAGACTGCTCACCTCATCTCATACTGCTCACCTCATCTCAGACTGCTCACCTCATCTCAGACTGCTCACCTCATCTCAGACTGCTGTCTCATATCAGACTGCTCAACCTCATCTCAGCCTGCTCATCTCATCTCAGCCTGCTCATCTCATCTCAGACTGCTCAATCTCATATCAGACTGCTCACCATCTCAGACTGCTGTCTCATATCAGACTGCTCAACCTCATCTCAGCCTGCTCATCTCATCTCAGCCTGCTCATCTCATCTCAGCCTGCTCATCTCATCTCAGACTGCTCAATCTCATATCAGACTGCTCACCATCTCAGACTGCTGTCTCATATCAGACTGCTCAACCTCATCTCAACCTGCTCATCTCATCTCAGCCTGCTCATCTCATCTCAGCCTGCTCATCTCATCTCAGACTGCTCAATCTCATATCAGACTGCTCACCTCATCTCAGACTGCTCACCTCCTCTCAGATTGCTTCACATCACCTGAGATTGGCCTCACTATCCCAGATCCCCAGCCTCACCCGCTCGTCGCCTGCGCCGTTTAGAGCTGGCCGGGTTGCACAGCGTGTTGTCCGACTTGGCCGAGGCGAAGATAGCGACGCCAAGGTCGCCGGTGGAGTTTGTCGACACGGAGAAATCAACGTAGCGCAGGTCGCTGCTCACCAGGAGGTCGCCTGTGGCTCCGCCAGACGGTGGCGTGGTGCCCGCGCCGCAACACTCAGCGTACTTGCCGGTAGTGCGGCAGTAGGCGTTGATGCCGGCCATCAGGGCCGATCGCAGCGCCGGCCACACCTGACTGGCGAACTGGAGAAGTACCGATATGTATCGAAAATTACTTTTTAGAGCTAATAAAGCAAAGAATTTATGGCTATTCTGAATTTATTAAAATCACTAAATTAGTTATGCCACATATCTTTACGGATACCAACTCAACGCTAAACTTCAAAACGACCGATATGTATCAAAAAAACTTTTAAATGGCGGTAAACAAAACTAGTCAAAAACTTTTGAATGCATTTATACACATTTTTTAATTAAAAATATTTAGGAGCTAATAAAATGTTTCTTAATTTTATTTTCAAAATTGGTTTTATCAAAATAAAGCTAATTTTGTACAGTTATGTTTAAAATTATATTCAAATGTTTTGATCCGATATGTATCGAAAAATCTCTTTTTAAAGCTATTTTCTTCCTGTAATTTTTCGACTTAATTTTTTTTTAAATCGCAGAAAACTAGAGCAGGTTTACCGTGACCGGAGTGTTGGGCACGCTGGTGCACTTGCTATTGCTGCAGAATGTGTCTTTACTGCGCAGGGTCAGGTAAATCGCGTCAGTGTAAGCCTCGGTAGACAGCTGGCACTGCGGGCCCGTGAAATTGCCAACGCAGCTGCAGTTGCAAGTCGATGTGCCGTTTATCTCGATGCCGCCGTTCTGGCAGGGCGTGTTGAGCCTCGCGCATGTCGTGCACGGCGGGTCCGAGGCGCTGGAACCTCTGGCTGCTCGGGGGGTCGGGTGGTTTTGAAGGCCGAATTAATTTTGCTAAGCGCTGCGTACTAACCACTCTTAACCCTGCTTAACTTGCAGTTCAGCCGTGGACTGCTCCAACCCATTAGGCCAGCGATCGGAATTGTAAAAAACAGTAATGTAGCAATCGACTATTTCCAGTATATTTTATCATATTTCTACTTGCAGTAGTAAACTGAGGATCAGTATTGCAAAACATTTTCTCGCATCTCACTGGAACAGTCCTGTCCGCTGTAGCCAGACTGGCAGTTGCACATGCAGATTGACGGATTCATGCCGACCAGTTCAACTCGGGTGCCGCAGTTTTTGCAGACCAGCGAGCAAGCTGTGGGAGCGGAGTTGGCGAGGGGGATATTTATTTAAAGTCAAATAAAAGTACGCTGCTCTCATGACAAGCATCTCATCTCAGGATTTTGCTACGGGCAACATTTCATTTTGGAAAAGTACACGCAGCACTTACTGACAGTCTTGTTCTGGTTATTCACCAGATCGTCTCGCATGGAGCCATTGATGCAGAGGCCTTCGTAGCAGAAGCTGGTGCCAGAGCAGGCGGAGCAGGGTGGGCCGGCGACGTACGGAGGCGATGGAGCCCTGGAATTGCGGGTGGATAGAGTGTGGATAGAGTGGATAGAGTGGGGATAGAGTGTGGATAGAGTGAGGATAGAGTGTGGTAGTAGGGATAGAGTGGATAGAGTGGGGATAGAGTGTGGATAGAGTGAGGATAGAGTGTGGTAGTAGGGATAGAGTGGATAGAGTGGGGATAGAGTGTGGATAGAGTGGGGATAGAGTGTGGATAGAGTGGATAGAGTGTGGATATAGTGGGGATAGAGTGTGGATAGAGTGAGGATAGAGTGTGGTAGTAGGGATAGAGTGGATAGAGTGGGGATAGAGTGTGGATAGAGTGAGGATAGAGTGTGGTAGTAGGGATAGAGTGGATAGAGTGGGGATAGAGTGTGGATAGAGTGGGGATAGAGTGTGGATAGAGTGTGGATAGAGTATGGATAGAGTGAGGATAGTGTGGATAGAGTGTGGATAGAGTGTGGATAGAGCTCATGAACTGCTGCACACAGTGACTGAAAGCAGGAATAACAAAGAGATTTGCAGACTCACGTCCTGTCGTACTCGCAGACGAACAGGTTCCCAGTTGAGCAGCTGGCGATGGCGCAGCCGACCTCCTTGACGCTCGAGCCAACCACCTGCGTGTAGTGACCGCATGATGGGAAGTTGAACACGTTGGGTCTGTTGCACTGGTGGCTGCTGAAGTTGTAGGCCAGGTGTTCCATGTAGAACAGGGTGATCATGTCCGAGACGTTCGTCCTGAAGCCCAGGTACAGATTCTCACCCAGCCCGGAGTAGTCGCCACCGTAGTTGTGCTCGAATACGCATCGGTTCGCTGCCGCCTGCGCCAGGCCCTCCAGGCGGGTGTTCCAGGTCTGCGAATAGGTAGGCAGGCAGGTAGATGGACAGACAGAGCGACAGACAGACAGACAGACAGACAGACAGACAGACACAGACAGACAGACAGACAGACAGACAGACAGACACAGACAGACAGACAGACAGACAGACAGACAGACAGACACAGACAGACAGACAGACACAGACAGACAGACAGACAGACAGACAGACAGACAGACAGACAGACAGACAGACAGACAGACAGACAGACAGACAGACAGACAGACAGACAGACAGACAGACAGACAGACAGACAGACAGACAGACAGACAGACAGACAGACAGACAGACAGACAGACAGACAGACAGACAGACAGACAGACAGACAGACAGACAGACAGACAGACAGACAGACAGACAGACAGACAGACAGCTCACCAAATAGTTGATGTTGGCACCCTGAGGGTAGGCGGACGTTCTCAGCCCGTTATGAGCTCTGGCCGCCTCCGTCTTCTGCTCGGGTGTGAGCATCAATCCAGTGACCAGGTGACTCCAGACGCCCAGCAGCAGCAGCAGGGCCGGAACTCGAATCATCAGCAGCTCCATCATGTTGCCGAGCGACAGCTGGGGGCGCTGGCTGGATCGCAGCAGCCTAAAATAGGCTCTCAGTTTGGCCAAGATTTCCAGCTGCCGCTGATTGGCAGAGACGAGAAGACGGGGGCGCCGATGTCTGTGTAGGGTTTTCTGCCGTCTCCATGGCAACCTGCAATTATACAGCGGCGGCATGATTTTATTGCTCTCTAAAAGTCCCTAGCCGACAAAGTCTGGGCAAGGAATACACAGACCCAGGACTTGGAGCAGCAACTCTTTTCCAATGCCCAACCCTTCAAATTTCCCCGGACACTTTAGTCTATTTACACATTGGAATGGCGCCTCTCACCTGTAAAACACATGGGAATGGCGCCTCTCACCTGTTAGAAAACGTGGGAATGGCGCCTCTCACCTGTAAAACACATTGGAATGGCGCCTCTCACCTGTTAGAAAACGTGGGAATGGCGCCTCTCACCTTTAAAACACATGGGAATGGCGCCTATCACCTGTAAAACACATTGGAATGGCGCCTCTCACCTGTTAGAAAACGTGGGAATGGCGCCTCTCACCTGTAAAACACATAGGAATGGCGCCTCTCACCTGTTAGAAAACGTGGGAATGGCGCCTCTCACCTATAAAACACATGGGAATGGCGCCTCTCACCTGTTATAAAACGTGGGAATGGCGCCTCTCACCTGTAAAACACATGGGAATGGCGCCTCTCACCTGTTATAAAACGTGGGAATGGCGCCTCTCACCTATAAAACACATGGGAATGGCGCCTCTCACCTGTAAAACACATTGGAATGGCGCTTCCTAGGCATGTACACTTCACTGTGCCTTAAGGGGTTGGCCCTCAAGCCCATTAATTGCACGAGCAGAGCCAAGCCGAGATTCCAATTTAGCCCCAAATTAGTACGACTGCACTTGGAATCGAGCCTGGGCCGCTGGCTTATCGGAGCGCCGCACAGACCACTGGGCTAGGAGCAGCCTTGCATGCCAGAGAAAGTTATGCTCCATAATTACGCAATTAATGCTCTATAATTGCAGTGCTCAGAGCCAGTTAAACATCACTTTGTCTGGTCTTGCATCGGCTATTCAGTCCTGCCATTCAGAATGGAAACATCAACTCAGAGTGGAATAGCTGAAGTGAATGCTTTCGCTTGCATCTGCAAAGTACTGCTCTGTCAAGGTGGTCTCAGAATAGAAATTGGAGTCATGGTTTAAGTAAGTCTTCTCATTCCAAGATGAGATGTTAACTATGACTTGGCCGTGTCAAATGCAGCTTGTATTGAGTTAGTAGACACCCCTGTCACTTAGGTGGACACCTGTATCTCTTACATGTAGGTAGACACCCCCTGTTTCTTAGGTGGACAATACCGGTCTCTTATGTGGACACCCCATGTCTCTTAGTTGAACAATCCATGCCTCTTAGGTGGAAAATCTCTGTCTCATAGGTGGACACCCCTGTCTCTTATGTGGAAAACCCTGTCTCTTTTAACTGGACACCCCATGTCTCCTAGGTGCTAGGTGGACACCCCTGTCTCTTATGTGGAAAACCCTGTCACTTTTAACTGGACACCCCAGGTCTCCTAGGTGCTAGGTGGACACCCCTGTCTCCTAGGTGGACAATCCCTGTCTCTTAGGTGGACAATCTCTGTCTCCTATGTGGACAATCCCTGTCTCCTAGGTGGACAATCCCTGTCTCCTAGGTGGACAATCCCTGTCTCTTAGGTGGACAATCCCTGTCTCCTAGGTGGACAATCCCTGTCTCTTAGGTGGACAATCTCTGTCTCCTAGGTGGACAATCCCTGTCTCCTAAATGGACAATCCATGTCTCTTAGGGAAACCCCTGTCTCTTAGGGGTGGACAACCGGTCTGTTAGGTGGACAACCCCTGTCTCCTAGGTGGACAATCCCTGTCTCCTAAATGGACAATCCATGTCTCTTAGGGAAACCCCTGTCTCTTAGGGGTGGACAACCGGTCTGTTAGGTGGACAACCCCTGTCTCCTAGGTGGACAATCCCTGTCTCTTAGGGCAACCCCTGTCTCTTAGGGCAACCCCTGTCTCTTAGGGGTGGACAACCTGTCTGTTAGGTGGACAACCCCTGTCTCCTAGGTGGACACCACATACGTCTTTCTTTGACACCTTCTGGTTCTTTGGTGAACGAATTTTAAGGTCAATGCACTTTTTGTGGGCGATTGTCCGACCAACACTCCAGATGCTGCTCCAGTGCTCCCTGACTCAGCCTCCCTCTTGTCCCATCAGACAATTGCCACCCGTTATGTCCACCTGACGCCAACAAGTCTGACAGAGAGCAGAAATATTACACTTAATAATTGTCTGTCAAACAAAATGCCAGAACTCTCGTTGCGTTCCCAGCTTATCCTCTGCTCCTCTTCCCTTTTTACCGAGAGGGATTTCTTCTTTTGTATCGGCTTTAAATATAAGTAGACAAAAATAATGGCGCCTCTCGCACCTGTTAGAAAACATGGGAATGGCGCCTCTCACCTTTGAGAACACATGGGAATGGCGCCTCTCACCTGTGAGAACACATGGGAATGGCGCCTCTCACCTGCTTAGAACACATGGGAATGGCGCCTCTCACCTGTGAGAACACATGGGAATGGCGCCTCTCACCTGTTTAGAACACATGGGAATGGCGCCTCTCACCTGTTTAGAAAACATGGGAATGGCGCCTCTCACCTGTTTAGAACACATGGGAAGGGCGCCTCTCACCTGTTTAGAACACATGGGAATGGCGCCTCTCACCTGTGAGAACACATGGGAATGGCGCCTCTCACCTGTTTAGAACACATGGGAATGGCGCCTCTCACCTGTTTAGAACACATGGGAAGGGCGCCTCTCACCTGTTTAGAACACATGGGAATGGCGCCTCTCACCTGTTAGAACACGTGGGAATGACGCCTCTCACCTGTTAGAACACGTGGGAATGGCGCATCTCACCTGTTAGAACACGTGGGAATGACGCCTCTCACCTGTGAGAACACATGGGAATGGCGCCTCTCACCTGTTTAGAACACATGGGAATGGCGCCTCTCACCTGTTTAGAACACATGGGAAGGGCGCTTCTCACCTGGGAATGGCGCCTCTCACCTGTTTAGAACACATGGGAATGGCGCCTCTCATGTGTTAGAGACATGTAAGTTGCGCCTGTTAAGTGGTTCCTCGCACCTGTTAGATCTGATAGCGTTAGCGTATTATGCTTGAGTCGAAGTCTCAAGCATACTAAAAACTAAATGGGAGGAATTTTTTAGACAATTAATTTCTTGTTGTAACCCGGGTCGGCTTGGGTGCCCAGTCCCGAGTACAATATATATTATATGTGATATAACAGGCGTTGTGACGCTCTGTCTGTACTTTTATGAATACGACGAGCAGGCGTGGCGACGCTCTGCGATAATAATTCGATCCCTCTGGTGTTGTGACACTCAGAGTTCACGCTGCGGCTCGAGGTGTGGTGACACTCTCGAGTGCTTCTATTCTCTATACCGTAGGGCGTACGCAATATATATGGTAAACGGTACCGTACTACAGAAGCTATATGGTCTCCCGGCGTTATGACGCTCTGGCAAGAATTCGGCCTAGCAAGCTTCCCGAAAAGAAAGGACTCAAACAGCAGGCGGCTTACCAGTGGCCAGATGACTGTTCACCGTTTATTATTCGCAGGTCTCAAGCGCAGTTTCCGACTTCTTCTTAATTCTCCAAGACTCTTCTCAATTAGGCTATTGTGTTTCTTTTATCGAAGTAGCTAATGTTGCTGTTTCTTTTATCGAAGTAGCTAATGTTGCTGTTTCTTTTATCGAAGTAGCTAATGTTGCTGTTTCTTTTATCGAAGTAGCTAATGTTGCTGTTTCTTTTATCGAAGTAGCTAATGTTGCTGTTTCTTTTATCGAAGTAGCTAATGTTGCTGTTTCTTTTATCGAAGTAGCTAATGTTGCTGTTTCTTTTATCGAAGTAGCTAATGTTGCTGTTTCTTTTATCGAAGTAGCTAATGTTGCTGTTTCTTTTATCGAAGTAGCTAATGTTGCTGTTTCTTTTATCGAAGTAGCTAATGTTGCTGTTTCTTTTATCGAAGTAGCTAATGTTGCTGTTTCTTTTATCGAAGTAGCTAATGTTGCTGTTTCTTTTATCGAAGTAGCTAATGTTGCTGTTTCTTTTATCGAAGTAGCTAATGTTGCTGTTTCTTTTATCAGGTCTCGCGCTTGCACTCTCGGAGCACACCAAAACACAAAAAGCACGCAGGAGGTGGGCAAGAGCCAGAGTCGCACCATAAATAGCACCCAAACCCTGGGCAGACGGCCCCACCGGCTAAGCTCACCAAAACAAACCACGCCGGCCCAGCCAATCAAAACCCCGCCTAAGGGGGGAGGGGCAGCACCCGCGCCAAAGCTGGCCCGGCCGCAGCCAACCAGCCCTGAGCACGGGGCAGGGGCACGGCTGGGGAGGGGCACGCGCAAAGCCCGGCCGGCGGCCAAACCCTGCCACGCCCGCCAACCCCCCCAACCAGCCCCAAAGTGCAACGCGCCCTGCCAACTGACAAGGGCGCATGCACTACATTCTAGTTAATTGGTGCACTAATTAGTGACTGTCTCCAATTAATTTGACCAGAGAATATCAATTTTCTTTCGTCTAACGACAATTGATGAGGAGGTCAAAGCTGTCAAAAGCTTTTGCACGCTAAATTAAATTCAATAGCTACTGAGATCTGAGATGACAGATGACAGATGACAGGTGACAGGTAGGAGATGAGAAATGAGATATGAAAGATTGAGAGATGAGAGATGAGAGATGAGAAATGACAGATAATAGATGAGAGTTTATAGATAAGGATGAGAGATTAGAGATTAGGGATGATATATTTGAGATGAAATATAATAGATAAGAGAGAAGAGAGGAGAGAGAAAAGAGGAGAGAGGAGATATGAGAGATGAGAGAGGAGATATGAGAGAGGAGAGAGGACAGAGGAGAGAGGAGGACGAAGGACAGAGGAGAGAGGCTAGGAAGGGGAGGGGAGAGAGCTCAGGCAGAGGAGGAGTGCAGCTAACAGACATTGCCAGAGCACAACAGACCACAGCAGACCACATCAGACACCAGCCTAGTTACCGGACCCCCAAATTACAGCTTCACGGACATTGCTAGAAGTCCAGATGGACCCAGCTCAGAACCCATCATCATCTGTACAAATCTGTACTGAAAAATAAATCTAAAAATTGGTCCTTTTCGGTAGAGAGAGAAAGACGTGACCTCTCCACGCCACCCCTCGATTGCGGTGCGTCATAAACGGGGTTTATTATCAACGCTACGCTCCATCTTGGCTCGTACGTGCCAAGCTGGAGCAAAAGTCTACAGCGTGAGATGCAGAGAATTAAAATGGAATATTTCTAGGCACGATGCCTTAAGCTTTTTTATCCCAAATTGTAGCTACAGAGTCGTGGGAGTCCACTTTTTGTTATACGAATTAATGAATAAGTGCAGTTGGCATGGCTGAGTAAATTCTGCATCAAGTAAAGAGCAATTTTCTATTAACTGACGAACTCCAAGCTCTGGACTTTTCAAGCTCGTTAGTTGTTAGGGGGCTAGGGGGGACACTATGAGCACACGCTCTTCGCATTCACAGTGGTCCTGAATTTCTCATTACACACTCCTACATACAGGCACATTAAATGGAAATAGCGCTAGAAATGGCGCTAGAGGTGGCGCTAGAAATGGCGCTAGAAATGGCTCTAGAAATGGCGCTAGAGTTGGCGCTAAAAATGGCACTAGAGTTGGCGCTAGAAAAAAGGCACTAGAGTTGGCGCTAGAAAAAAGGCACTAGAGTTGGCGCTAGAAAAAAGGCACTAGAGTTGGCGCTAGAAAAAAGGCACTAGAGTTGGCGCTAGAAAAAAGGCACTAAAGTTGACGCTAGAAATGGCGCCAGAGTTGGCGCTAGAAATGGTGCTTGAGTTGGCGCTAGAAATGGTGCTTGAGTTGGCGCTAGAAATGGCGCCAGAGTTGGCGCTAGAAATGGCGCCAGAGTTGGCGCTAGAAATGGCGCCAGAGTTGGCGCTAGAAATGGCGCTACAGTTGGCGCTATAAATGGCGCTAGAAATGGCTCTAGAAATGGCACCAGAGTTGGCGCTAGAAAAAATGCACTTGAGTTGGCGCTAGAAATGGCGCTACAAACTGGCGCCAGAAAATTATCATTGGCGCTAAAAGTCTCGTTTCCATGAAGAAGCATCGTTAATTCTAAAAGCCATTTAATTTGCAGCTTCCTGTCAATCATTTCCACAACAATGGCCAGGCCGTGCGGGGACAAAACACCAAAGCAGCCAAGCTGCTGCATTCACTTTCACATCTTGCAGCTGCAGGCTTCCGCTGTGCACTCGGCAACAACGGTTTGCTGGGCAAAATGCAAGAATTTCTCTATCGCCCTTCATCTCTGCACTCAGCCTCTCTCCGCTCCATTGCTAGAAATTCTGCCGTTCTTGCATTTTAATGTCTCTTTCTCTGCATTTGTCTCCTGCTCCCTAAATCTCTCTCCCTACATCTCTCTCCTTACATCTCTCCCTACATCTCTCTCCCTACATCTCTCTCCTTACATCTATCTCCCTACATCTCTCTCCCTACATCGCTCTACTTTCATCTATCTCCCTACATCTCTCTCCTTACATCTCTCTCCCTACACCTATCTCTCACTAAATCTCTATCAACAGCTCTTTCCCTACATCTATCTCTCCCTACAACTCTCTCTCTACATCTAGACATCTCCTTACATCTCTCTCTTTACATCTCTCTCTACATGCCTCTCCCTACGTATCTCTCCCGACATCCCTCTACCCCGACATCAATATCTCCCTACATCGCTCGCCCTAAATCTCTCTTTACATGTCTCTCCGTAGGTAGGTCAATGGTTGGCATCGCCCACTTCTCTCTCTCGCCTCAGCTGCGCCCGCTGCTCCCGCTCCCTGCACGCCCGCCTCTTCCCCTTTCTCTATCCGTTTCTGCATTTTTCATCGCTTTTTACAAGAAAAAGATAATGCAATATTCATCATTCTACAAGTTATAGATTGAAGCCAACGTGTAAGCACTTTTTTAGAATTATTTTGTCAGAAACACTAGCAAAAAATACATAGACCTCAAGCTAGCTGCATTCTATGTGAATTTTGTTCTTAGTTTAGCTGTGTATTGCAAAATTTCAGGGGAGCATGAACGAACAGTCATAGCATAGATAGATAGATAGATAGATAGATAGATAGATAGATAGATGGATAGATAGATAGATAGATAGATAGATAGATAGATAGATAGATAGATAAATAGATAGATAGATAGATAGATTGATAGATAGATAGATAAATAGATAGATAGATAGATAGATAGATAGATAGATAGATAGATTGATTGATTGATAGATTAGATAGATAGATAGATAGATTGATTGATAGATAGATAGATAGATAGATAGATAGATAGATAGATAGATAGAAGCAGAAAGCAGCAATTCTGCTCTCAAAGAAGCAGAATAAAAGGAAGCCGACAGAGAATTAATGGCCCGGCAAGGACGCACAGAAAGAGAAAGTGTTCAGCAAACATTACGAGAAGAAACACAGCTGCTAGGAAGGTGGGTTGGTTTGCAGTCGGCAATTAGCAATTTCATGCATTGTCTTTAAGGTCGGGAAGAGAGGCGGCTTTCTTTGAGAGCGGCTGGTGGCTGCGGTAGAGCTGGAGAACGCGTCTGAGAAAGCAAACGGTTGCACGCTGCGAGCTGCTCCGCCAGTCCGCCAGTGGGGCTCTGCAGATCCGGGACTGGAATGAAAGAACAATAATTACATTGTTCACGACGAAGTCAGTCACAATGGAGAGGGAAGGAAGTTGATTACAAAAAAGCTGCATAGTAAGTGATTACAATAGACGCGAGGGAAAGTTCATGTATAGCTGTCTGTCTACTCTTGGTAGAGATAGGGATGGATTGAATGAGGGGAGGGGTGGAGTACGACATGGTTTGTTAATGATTTATAAAACTGCCTGTCAATTAATTTTACAAGGGCAGCTGTGCTTGCCCTCTTGCCCTGGTTGAAACGTCGATGTCTCGCAGACAAAAGTGCTAAAATTAATCGATTGCATTGATTCCATGATCAGTTTTTGGCGACTGAGTAATGAGGCATTCCTGAAACTTAGTGCTTAAGTGACCAACTCCCAAGGCAGGGTGAGAGCGGGTAGACAAGGTAGGGTGAGAGCGGGTAGACAAGGGAGGGTGAGAGCGGGTAGACAAGGTAGGGTGAGAGTGGGTAGACAAGGGAGGGTGAGAGCGGGTAGACAAGGGAAGGTGAGAGCAGGTAGACAAGGGAGGGTGAGAGCAGGTAGACAAGGGAGGGTGGGAGCGGGTAGACAAGGGAGAGTGGGAGCGGGTAGACAAGGTAGGGTGGGAGCGGGTAGACAAGGTAGGGTGAGAGCAGGTAGACAAGGGAGGGTGGGAGCGGGTAAACAAGGGAGGGTGGAAGCGGGTAGACAAGGGAGGGTGGGAGCAGGTAGACAAGGCAGGGTGAGAGCAGGTAGACAAGGCAGGATGAGAGCAGGTAGACAAGGCAGGGTGAGAGCAGGTAGACAAGGCAGGATGAGGGCAGGTAGACAAGGCAGGATGAGAGCAGGTAGACAAGGCAGGATGAGAGCAGGTAGACAAGGCAGGGTGAGAGCAGGTAGACAAGGCAGGGTGAGAGCAGGTAGACAAGGCAGGATGAGAGCAGGTAGACAAGGCAGGGTGAGAGCAGGTAGACAAGGCAGGGTGAGAGCAGGTAGACAAGGCAGGGTGAGAGCAGGTAGACAAGGCAGGGTGAGAGCAGGTAGACAAGGGAGGGTGAGAGCAGGTAAATAAGGGAGGGTGGGAGCGGGTAGACAAGGTAGGGTGGGAGCGGGTAGACAAGGCAGGGTGAGAGCAGGTAGACAAGGGAGGGTGAGAGCGGGTAGAGGGAGGATGGGAATGTGAGGAAGGAAAAAATGGGGGTGATGAGTGATGAGCAGGAACGATGATCGCATTGAAGAGCCACTGTCAGTTGTCAATGTCAGTTGTCAACCAGTCAGCCTAATAGTCGGGGATGGCAATAATGGCTAAAATTGATAAAGCATTAATGAGGAATTGTTGTGGAAGCAGATGAACGGCTGCTGGGGGGTGGGTGGGCACCATTGAGACTGAGAACAAAAGAGACTACAGGTGTACAGATAGACAGACAAGCTCAGAAGTTTCTGGCTTATGACTTTGTGTCTCCTCTAGGAGGAAGTGTTAATGCTTTGTTGGGCGCGTGTGTGATGCTTTTTCAAACATTTCCCATTTTTCCTGAAGAGGATCAGTGAAATACCCAATGTATATCCTAACTAGTGCAGTAAAAAGTCTTACAAAAAAGTTGTCTGGATGGCTCAAAGCTTTTCTTTAAATAGTACTAACTTTGCCAGTAGTATGACGAGAAAGTGTTAGTACATTTGGTAAAATAATTTTTATATTTAATATTATGAAGTTCTATTTCACAAGCACAGTATTTGCTCAGCTCATTCTTTTCATTTGTCATCGTTACAAAGTTATTATCTCACTGTTTCCAAGATCCAATCTCACTGTCTCTCAGATCCCATCTCACTGTTTCCAAGATCCAATCTCAGTGTCTCTCAGATCCCATCTCACTGTTTCCAAGATCCAATCTCACTATCTCTCAGATCCCATCTCATTGTCTTTCCAAATCTCCCATCTCACTGTCTCCCCAAATCTCCCATCTCCCTGTCTCCCCAAATATCCCATCTCCCTGTTTCCCAAAATCTCCTATCTTCCTGTTCCTCAAATCTCTCATCTCACTGCGAATGGCCTCTCCTAGCTTCAATCTCCGTTTTACTTGAGTCTTTAATCGCTTTCTAAAATAAAAAGAAGCTTTTAAGAGTCACATTGGCCACGGTTAAAAATTCAAATAACAGACCAGGAAATTCGATCCAAAATCCATTAGAAGTTTTCTTACTGAACCAAGGAAGGACAAGGGATAAGGATAGCTAAGAATCGAACTGGACTGGAAGCAAGGCAAACCAACAGAAAGCCCAAACACAACTAACACAACATAAGATTAATTGATATGGATTATGATCTAGCAAACAATAATTCTATTCTAGAATGTCGAGAATGCAACCTGTAGCAAAAAAGAGAAAAGGAACAAGATGGAGCCCTTGCCTTTACTGTATGTGGACTGACCTACGCAATGTATTGTGGTTAAAATTATAGTAGCTAATAGAATTAAAAAGAAAACTACGAGTATAAACATTATATTTTATTTAGAGCGATTAACAAGAATCACTATTCAATTGAACAGCGTAAGAAACGAAAACAAACTGGGCTAACATTTTAACGGAGAGGGCCCAGCCACTTACATGTACGCTCGTATTATTTAATTTAGTTTAATAATCCATGTACTTTAATTAAATAACAGGGGTTGGGGTGGTGGGTGCACTGATAACGGACGGGGGGTCAGGGGGACGAGGGACAGACAGAAAACAAGACGGGGCAAAGTGATAAGGCCAATGGGGTTAGAAAAATAGGTGGCTGGCGCGCGCGCGCAGAGGGGTAAGCGGGAGGGTTCATGCAAGAAAATCGATAAAATTCATGCAAGAATGTCCACATCCACCACACCGAAAAAGAGACCTCAATTATCGTCTGAATTCCGTTAAGCGACCGCTGTGCGATCAGCACAGTCGATCAGTGCAGATTTCACTTTCCAAGAAAGCAGTGATTGGAGGTGAGGGCCTTTCCAATCCAGACGCAACAGCAGTCCTTGTACTTCAAAGCCCCCGGCCGATCCCGCTCACTCAATTCCTCTCCTCCCCTCGTCAAATTGGAAGCGAGCTGAGGGACTCCATTTTACAAGTTGCTGAGCTTCAATTGGCTACAAAACATCTCCAGTTAAAACAACTTGTAAGTTCCACGTTTTTAAGACCCAGCCTTTTTAAAATAATAATTCCTTAATTCCTAATTTCCTAGATTCATATTGTTGCAAAACTAAACCTTAAACAGCCCACAATGCAGTATTCTGGTCAGCAACAATTTACACCAGGCTCAATTCTCTTGACAGTGCCTATGCATATGCAGTACCAGAAGTCTGACTGGCAGTTGTCCAACTGGACCAGTCCCTTGTGGTGGCGTCATCGGCAGCTGATGATGGGACTGCAGCAGCAGCAGCGCCCACTTCAGCAGATCTGTGTGCAGACGACAGCTATGGACTCAATGCTTCATTTGACTCCAACCAACTTTCAACCCAGTCAGCAGTTGATCGCAACCACATCGGTGGCAGCTTCGGATTCGCCCATGATGATGACGTCTACGTCTACTGATGCTCAAGGACGCGACTATGCACCGCTGGATCTGTGAGCAATCGATATTTTTTGTGATTGATTGTAGAAATAGCTAAACAAGTAAAAATTTAACGGCCTCAAAGACTACCAAGAGTAGTTCACCGATTTCAAGTCTCTTAGTCTTATGCTAGGGCGCCAACAACAACAAGCATGTCTTTATAGGGCGCCAACATTCCAACAGCAACAAGCATGTGTCTTAGGGCGCCAACAACAAGCGTCTGGGCGCCAACAACAACAAGCATGTGTCTTTATAGGGCGCCAACATTCCAACAACAAAAAGCATGTCTTAGGGCGCCAACATTCCAACAACAACTAGCCTGTGTTTTAGGGCGCCAACAACAACTAGCCTGTGTACTGTGTTTTAGGGCGCCAACAACAACTAGCCTGTGTTTTAGGGCGCCAACGCCAACAACTAGCCTGCGTTTTAGCGCGCCAACGCCAACAAGAACTAGCCTGTGTACTGTGTTTTAGGGCGCCAACAACAACTAGCCTGTGTTTTAGGGCGCCAACAACAACTAGCCTGTGTACTGTGTTTTAGGGCGCCAACAACAACTAGCCTGTGTTTTAGCGCGCCAACGCCAACAACAACTAGCCTGTGTACTGCGTTTTAGGGCGCCAACAACAACTAGCCTGTGTACTGTGTTATAGGGCGCCAACAACAACAACAACAACAACAACAACAACAACAACTAGCCTGTGTTTTAGGGCGCCAACAACAACAAGCTTGTGTCTTAGGGCGCCGAAAAGCCTGTGTTTAAGTTTAAGTGTCTTGGGCGCCAAATTGAATCATAAGCGTTTATAAGCATCGATCAAATTTCTGTCAATCCTCCCCACGCCCCACCCAGTCGACTTCGAAAGAAATCCGAGACCGAGGCGCACCAATCGGCAGAGAACCGGGATCCCGCGCTGAAGACCCGCCGCCATCCGTGTCAGCAGTGCGGCAGGCACTTCTCCACCGTCAGCAATCTCAGACGGCACAGTCAGACGCACAGGAAATTCGACAGCGATCTGGCTAAAAGCTGCCAGCACTGCGGCAAGCTGTACGTGTCCATGCCGGCCCTATCGATGCACCTGCTCACGCACAGCCTGCAGCATCAGTGCCGCATCTGCGACAAGAGATTTAGTCGGCCCTGGCTGCTCAATGGGCACATGAGGAGCCACACAGGTGACTGTGCTAGCAGCCAGATTGCGGATAGGATCTTGTGCATTGGTTGCAAGCTTACTGCTTCACAATTTGCCTCCCACTCTCCCTCCCACTCTCCCTCCCACTCTCCCTGACCCAATCTCCCTCTCACTCTCCCTCTCACTCTCCCTGACCCAATCTCCCTCTCACTCTCCCTCTCACTCTCCCTGACCCAATCTCCCTCTCACTCTCCCTCTCACTCTCCCTGACCCAATCTCCCTCTCACTCTCCCTCTCACTCTCCCTGACCCAATCTCCCTCTCACTCTCCCTCTCACTCTCACTGACCCTGTCTCCCTCTCACTCTCCCTGACCCAATCTCCCTCTCACTCTCCCTCTCACTCTCCCTGACCCAATCTCCCTCTCACTCTCCCTCCCACTCTCCCTGTCACTCTCCCTCTCACTCTCACTGACCCTGTCTCCCTCTCACTCTCCCTGACCCAATCTCCCTCTCACTCTCCCTCCCACTCTCCCTCTCACTCTCCCTCTCACTCTCCCTGACCCTGTCTCCCTCTCACTCTCCCTGACCCAATCTCCCTCTCACTCTCCCTGACCCTGTCTCCCTCTCACTCTCCCTTACCCAATCTCCCTCTCACTCTCCCTCTCACTCTCACTGACCCTGTCTCCCTCTCACTCTCCCTGACCCAATCTCCCTCTCACCCTCCCTCTCACTCTCCCTGACCCAATCTCCCTCTCACTCTCCCTCCCACTCTCCCTCTCACTCTCCCTGACCCAATCTCACTCTCACTCTCCCTCTCACTCTCCCTGACCCTGTCTCCCTCTCACTCTCCCTGACCCAATCTCCCTCTCACTCTCCCTCTCACTCTCCCTGACCCTGTCTCCCTCTCACTCTCCCTGACCCAATCTCCCTCTCACTCTCCCTCTCACTCTCCCTGACCCTGTCTCCCTCTCACTCTCACTGACCCAATCTCCCTCTCACTCTCCCTCTCACTCTCCCTGACCCTGTCTCCCTCTCACTCTCACTGACCCAATCTCCCTCTTACTCTCCCTCTCACTCTCCCTGACCCTGTCTCCCTCTCACTCTCCCTGACCCAATCTCCCTCTCACTCTCCCTCTCACTCTCACTGACCCTGTCTCCCTCTCACTCTCCCTGACCCAATCTCCCTCTCACTCTCCCTCTCACTCTCCCTGACCCAATCTCCCTCTCACTCTCCCTGACCCAATCTCCCTCTCACTCTCCCTCTCACTCTCCCTGACCCAATCTCCCTCTCACTCTCCCTGACCCAATCTCCCTCTCACTCTCCCTGACCCAATCTCCCTCTCACTCTCCCTCCCACTCTCCCTCTCACTCTCCCTGACCCAATCTCCCTCTCACTCTCCCTCTCACTCTTCCTGACCCTGTCTCCCTCTCACTCTCCCTGACCCAATCTCCCTCTCACTCTCCCTCTCACTCTCCCTCTCACTCTCCCTCTCACTCTCCCTCTCACTCTCCCTGACCCAATCACCCTCTCACTCTCCCTCTCACTCTCCCTGACCCAATCTCCCTCTCACTCTCCCTCCCACTCTCCTTGTCACTCTCCCTCCCACTCTCCCTGACCCAATCACCCTCTCACTCTCCCTCTCACTCTCCCTGACCCAATCTCCCTCTCACTCTCCCTCCCACTCTCCTTGTCACTCTCCCTCTCACTCTCCCTGACCCTGTCTCCATCTTACTCTCACTGTCTACCTCTCACCCTCCCTATCTCCCTCTCACTATCACTTCCCCTGTATTCCTCTCACTTTCACTGTCTGCATCTCACCCTCACTATATTTCTTTCACTCTCCCTGTCTCCTTCTCACTCCCTTTCACTCCCCCTGTCTCCTTCTCACTCCCTTTCACTCTCCCTGTCTCCTTCTCACTCCCTTTCACTCTCCCTGTCTCCTTCTCACTCCCTTTCACTCTCCCTGTCTCCTCAGTTCTCACTCTCCTCCCTGTCCCCTCTCCCTCTCTCGCTCTCCTTATCTCCTCAGGCTCACTCCCTCTCACACCGCTAATCTACCAGGGGTAACATCAATCTTCAGTTACCGCATCTCTATTACAATTCCCGCAGGTGAAAAACCATTCGAGTGCAGACAGTGCGGCAGGTGCTTCACTGACCGGTCCAACCTGAGGTCTCATCAACGAATTCACAATAGAACTCGCTAATCCTCAGTTTAATTCCCCAATTCTGGCAACTCCTTTAGAACTCACCCAGTGCAATTTCCCCAAAAAAACTTATCATTTTCTTCTGTGTTTTGTTATAGCCAGTGTGTTTCATTTTTATAAACATTTTATCTTCATCCTTCATATCCGTGTTAAATGGAAAGAAAAAAGAAAAAAATATACTTCCGATCCGAACATTTCTTGGCGTTTAAATTATATTTTCACTCGATTGTACGCGTAACGGCTTAAGTGTGCTAAGGCAGGACGCCAGGACATCGCATTAAAAAGTACAGATCTGTGGTGTCTCTCGCACTAAGCTCACTGTACTTACTACCCTCTTCTGTCCTTCCTATCCTGTCCTACCCTCTCCTGTCCTTCCCTATCCTGTCCTTCCTATACTGTCCTTCCCTCTCCTGTCCTTTCTATCCTGTCCTACCCTCTCCTGTCCTTCCTATCCTGTCCTTCCTATACTGTCCTTCCCTCTCCTGTCCTACCCTCTCCTGTCCTCCCTATCCTGTCCTTTCTATCCTGTCCTACCCTCTCCTGTCCTTCCTATCCTGTCCTTCCCTCTCCTGTCCTTTCTATCCTGTCCTTCCCTCTCCTGTCCTTTCTATCCTGTCCTACCCTCTCCTGTCCTATCCTCTCCTGTCCTTCCCTCTCCTGTCCTTTCTATCCTGTCCTACCCTCTCCTGTCCTATACTCTCCTGTCCTTTCTATCCTGTCCTACCCTCTCCTGTCCTATCCTCTCCTGTCCTTCCCTCTCCTGTCCTTTCTATCCTGTCCTACCCTCTCCTGTCCTATCCTCTCCTGTCCTTCCCTCTCCTGTCCTTTCTATCCTGTCCTACCCTCTCCTGTCCTATCCTCTCCTGTCCTTCCCTCTCCTGTCCTATCCTCTCCTGTCCTTCCCTCTCCTGTCCTTTCTATCCTGTCCTACCCTCTCCTGTCCTATCCTCTCCTGTCCTTCCCTCTCCTGTCCTTTCTATCCTGTCCTACCCTCTCCTGTCCTATCCTCTCCTGTCCTTCCCTCTCCTGTCCTTTCTATCCTGTCCTACCCTCTCCTGTCCTATCCTCTCCTGTCCTTCCCTCTCCTGTCCTTTCTATCCTGTCCTACCCTCTCCTGTCCTATCCTCTCCTGTCCTTCCCTCTCCTGTCCTATCCTCTCCTTGCCTCTCCTGTCCTTCCCTCTCCTCTCTCCTGTCCTACCCTCTCCTGTCCTATCCTCTCCTGTCCTTCCCTCTCCTGTCCTTTCTATCCTGTCCTACCCTCTCCTGTCCTATCCTCTCCTGTCCTTCCCTCTCCTGTCCTATCCTCTCCTATCCTCTCCTGTCCTTCCCTCTCCTGTCCTATCCTCTCCTGTCCTTCCCTCTCCTGTCCTTTCTATCCTGTCCTACCCTCTCCTGTCCTATCCTCTCCTGTCCTTCCCTCTCCTGTCCTTTCTATCCTGTCCTACCCTCTCCTGTCCTATCCTCTCCTGTCCTTCCCTCTCCTGTCCTTTCTATCCTGTCCTACCCTCTCCTGTCCTATCCTCTCCTGTCCTTCCCTCTCCTGTCCTATCCTCTCCTTGCCTCTCCTGTCCTTCCCTCTCCTCTCTCCTGTCCTACCCTATCCTGTCCTTCCTATCATTTCCTTCCTATCCTGTCCTGTCCTTCCTATCCTGCCCTGTCCTTCCTCTCCCGTCCTACCCTCTCCTGTCCTTTCATTTCGCGTTCTTCCCCAGCACAAAGTTGTACATGTACAAAAAATATAAACGTCATCAAATGTCCTCCTACCCAGACGCTTGGTTGACTGGATGGCCAACAATTTCAACAAGCAAATTCCTAATTCTAAAAAACACCGCGTGGCCCACTGGTCTAACTTTATGCTCTCTGGGGCCGAACCAAACAATGGTAGATTAGAGTACGCAGGTGAATATGATCCTTCATCGAACAGGCCATTTTTAACTGCCGCGATAAAAAGTATGTAGTGGGGTGGCCGGGGATATGAAAGCAACAATGCCCGTATAAAATTTTGGCTGCATAGGTTCGTGCTGTCTGCTTGCAGTCTGCCTCATCGGTTTTTTAGGCCACACGCCAAGACGCGTGAGCCATCTAGTCTCAGTTTCAGAGAGGGCCGCGGTTCCTCAAAGTCAAGGACCACTGCGAATCTGGTGCGCAATACGCCAACTGGACTGGATGGCCAAAACGAGCGAAGCATTTAGGGAGGGTAGATAGATAAATCGACAAACAGATCACAGACAGACAGACAGACAGACAGACACACAGACAGACAGACTAGGCAGACAGACAGACAAGGCAGACAGACGGACAGTGGGACAGACAGGCTGGCAGAAAGACAGACAGACAGACAAAGGCAGACAGACAAGGCAGACAGACGGACAGACAGGCTGGCAGACAGACAGACAGACAGACAAGGCAGACAGACGGACAGACAGGCTGGCAGAAAGACAGACAGGCAGACAGACAAGGCAGGTAGGCAGACACAGGCTGGCAGACAGACGGACAGCAGGGACAGATGCATTAGTTAGTTACAATCAGCCCAGTCCAGTTGCCAGTATGAGGGGTCCCTGACCAGCCAGAGCTTGCCCCCCTCCGCCACGAGCTGCGTCCTGACTCGACACTGCCAGTTTTATAACCGCTCGTTGCTGCCCCCACAGACATACGGAAAATTAGCTTTGTTGTTTGTTTAATTGTGCCGCTCGCATGCAGTTCTTATCAGTGACAATCCGCATGTCCCTCCACTGCGTTTTTTGGGATCCGAGCTCTTGGGAAGATTCTCACGGTCCCATTCCCACGAGTTTATAATTGGCACTAATTCAGAATTTCAGTTATCAGTTGAGGCGAAGTTTAAGAACTCGAAGAGACACGAGCGCAAAAGTCCCGCCTGCATTCAGAGTTCATAAAGGCGGAAGCCTCTGTTGAAAAATAAGCAGGTGGGTAGCAGACTTCTAGGTTTCTCTTGGTTATAACCCCCGGACAGGTGCTGCGAGGAATCTTTTTTGCCAAGGGGGGGGGGCAAGTAAGAGTTTCCTGCAACCTAGCTGCAAGTCACTGATAACTTGTTTAGCACTACAGAAGGAATTTTTGCATAAAGGGGACTTTAAAGCGCCACAATAGGGATTTTAGCGCCATGGTGAGGGATTTAGCGCCAATTAATCACCGCATTAAAGATTTTAGCGCCAATTAAGCGCCATGGTGAGGGATTTAGCGCCAATTAATCGCCGCAATAAAGATTTTAGCGCCAATTAAGCGCCATGGTGAGGGATTTAGCGCCAATTAATCGCCGCATTAAAGATTTTAGCGCCAATTAAGCACCAGAATAGAAATTTTAGCGCTAATTAAGCTCCAGAATAGAGATTTTAGCGCCAATTAAGCGCCAGAATACAGATTTTAGCGCCAATTAAGCTCCAGAATAGAGATTTTAGCGCCAATTAAGCGCCAGAATACAGATTTTAGCGCCAAATAAGCTCCACAATAAAGATGTTAGCGCCAATTAAAAGCGCCAGAATAGAGATTTTAGCGCCAGTTAAGTGCCACAATACGTATTTTAGCGCCAATTAAGCGCCAGAATAGATTTTAGAGCCAAATAATCGCCAAAATACAGATTTTAGCGCCAATTAAGCTCCAGAATAGAGATTTTAGCGCCAATTAAGCGCCAGAATACAGATTTTAGCGCCAAAAAAGCTCCACAATAAAGATGTTAGCGCCAATTAAAAGCGCCAGAATAGAGATTTTAGCGCCAATTAAGTGCCAGAATAGATTTTAGAGCCAAATAATCGCCAAAATAAAGATTTTAGCGCCAATTAAGCGCCAGAATAGAGATTTTAGCGCCAATTAAGCGCCAGAATAGAGATTTTAGCGCCAATTAAGCGCCAGAATAGAGATTTTAGCGCCAATATACGGATTTTAGCGCCAATTAAGCGCCACAAGAAAGATTTTACCGCTAATGACAGAAATTTGACATGACAGTAGCTGTAGCACTAATAAACCAGTTGGATTGTCACAAACCAGTTATAGGTAAAAATTTTCAGCAATAATTTTAGTTGTTACTCCATGCTAATATAAATGTTTTTAAACTCCAGTAACAATAGTGATAGTACAATAGTATATACGAGTACGAGCGCTATAGTGATGCTAAATTGGAAATGCATAACATACAGTGAACTAAGTGTCAATGCGTTAATTGAAACTAGGCAAGGATATAAACTATAAGACCTTCTATGGCTTCATTGATAATACATGTACACGTGAAGGTCGAATTCGATGTCTTAGTATTTTCGAAGTTACATGTACCTATACTAGCCAAATAAAATTATTTATAGGTAGTACACAGTACTATGAAGTGTATCAATTAAACTTTAAATGTCTGTTTCCGGCACAAAGTACACGTAGTCTTTCAGTGACATTCATAGTCACTCTCGCCTTAGCAACCGAAAGTTACTCTCTCCTTAGCAACCGAAAGTTACTCTCTCCTTAGCAACCGAAAGTTACCCTCTCGTTAGCAACCATAAAGTTACTCTCTCCTTAGCAACCATAAAGTCACTCTCTCCTTAGCAACCATTAAGTCACTCTCTCCTTAGCAACCATTAAGTCACTCTCTCCTTAGCAACCATTAAGTCACTCTCTCCTTAGCAACTTATCTCGTCGATATACTAAAATCATAAATCTGCACGTTAAAAACTTAAAAGCCAAGGCTGTAAATAAAAAATAAGTTAAGGTATAAGAAGCACACATCGAATTGAGATGCTACATAATTTATACTTAAACTCAAATCACAGCTTTCATAGGCATGAGCTGTGCAATATAAGGTGAGAGTTAGACAGCAGAGAGATAGGAAGGAGGTAACAAAATAGTTGCTAGGGGGGGGCATTGCTATTATAAGAAATCTCTATTGAAATATAAAATACTGTCACATATTATACTTATATATTTTTGTTTTCAGATTTTTAACAATTAAATTGATTCATAAAATATTAGCCTTTATAGAATTTACTCTCACAAACTCGTCACAATACCAAGGTGAGTTGTGCTAAAAAAAAACAAAAGTTAACAGGCTAATTGGGTTAGTTTTTAGATGTAACAAATAGTAAAAATCAGACAACTGACTACTGGCAGTAGCGAGTATGGGGCATAATAAGTCGCGTGATGGCATTATTATATAAACTGTTATAATAATAGAATATCAAATAATAATATGACAGATGCTGCACATGCGGTGGGGCTAAGAGATAATAGCAATGGATGAAGCATAATTAAATAGCTCTATTAGGCGCTGCATACAATGTGAACTGCGCACAGTCACTCGTATTATAAATCTAACTATTTTTTTTAAATTTCTAAATTCAACAACTAGGTAAGTTTTAGCAGTGCTATTGTTAGTTAGAAATTTGCTACAAAAGCGAGCGGGCGTGAAAGGTGGCCAAAGTGCCAATGAATTTTGTGCACTGGTGATATTTATGAAAATAAATAAAGCTCTGGCGACTCTTCATTAGCATTTTTATTCTTCATTCTCAGAGCAAACCTCTTGTCCGGGGCACTGCTGTAGTGGCTTGCCTGTTTTTAGATAGACTGACAGCCTGTGTCTGTATTAGTGTTTGTCTGTCCTAGTGTCTTAGTGTCGTCTGTCTGTGTGTCTTGTGTCTTAGTGTCTGTAAGTTTGTGTGTCTTAGTGTCTGTCTTTCTGTCTGTGTGTCTGTCTGTCTGTCTGTCTGCCTGTATGTGCCTGTGTGCCTGTCTGTCTGTCTTTCTGTCTGTGTGCCTGTCTGTCTGTCTGTCTGTCTTTCTGTCTGTGTGCCTGTCTGTCTGTCTTTCTGTCTGTGTGTCTGTCTGTCTGCCTGTATGTGCCTGTGTGCCTGTCTGTCTTTCTGTCTGTGTGTCTGTCTGTCTGTCTGTCTGTATGTGCCTGTGTGTCTGTCTGTCTGTATGTGCCTGTGTGTCTGTCTGTCTGTATGTGCCTGTGTGTCTGTCTGTCTGTCTGTCTGTGTGTCTGTCTGTGTGTCTGTCTGTCCGTATGTGCCTGTCTGTCTGTCTGTCTGTGTGTCTGTCTGTCCGTATGTGCCTGTGTGTCTGTCTGTCTGTCTGTCTGTCTATATGTGCCTGTGTGTCTGTCTGACTGTCTGTCTATATGTGCCTGTGTGTCTGTCTGACTGTCTGTCTATATGTGCCTGTATGTCTGTCTGTCTGTCTGTCTATATGTGCCTGTGTGTCTGTCTGTCTGTATGTGCCTGTGTGTCTGTCTGTCTGTCTGTCTGTGTGTGCCTGTGTGTCTGTCTGTGTATGTCTGGCTGTCTGTCTGGCTGTCCCTGTCTGTCTGTCCCTGTCTGTCTGTCTGTCTGGCCTCTGAGAACAGAAACTGCAGGATAATGTAGAAGAGAGCAAAATTACACAGAAAACAAAGCTAATTTAGCCGATATAGCAAAACAATGAAATGAAAGACCACTGAAAAATCGCGATAGGTAATAAATCAATATTAATTAATAAACTACTTTTTTTTAAATTCAGCAACAAAAGCTATGTGCCAAGGCCACTCACAATACCCAAGACAACAACTTATGGTAGACAGACAGCGCAACCAACACGAACAAAAATACAAAAACCTAACTTAAAAAAAACTTCAATTATAGCACAGCATGCTACTACTCTCTAGGGTGCAATGATGAGTAGTATAGTTAGAGCAGTAAGGAAAAGCTGAACAAAGATGACAGAGAAAGTCTAGCAGACAGCAACAGTCCGTTATATGTTGCGCAGGCATAAATAGATGAATTGATTGACTCTAAGAAAGCATGCGGGGAACCAGAGACAAAGAAAAATAGCTATAGACATATTTATAAATATGATAAATAATATTTGTATTATAAAAATAGGTCTCGAAGAACTTTCAGTGCCAGACACCTGTAAATTTGAACAAAAATAAATAAACATAAATAAGTAGTGTGTAGCGGGCAGCATTATATTATTTAGGCGCACTCTTTAAGGACACTAATTTAAAAATTCAATAACTGAAAATAAACTGACAATATGTTTACGCTTCCAGGTTTGTCTCTCTCCTTAGCAGCCACTCTCCTTAGCAACCATAAAGCCACTTTCCTTAGCAACCAAAAAGCCACTCGCCTTAGCAACCACTAAGCCACTCTCCTTAGCAACCATAAAGCCACTCGCCTTAGCAACCAAAAAGCCACTCGCCTTAGCAACCACTAAGCCACTCTCCTTAGCAACCATAAAGCCACTCGCCTTAGCAACCATAAATCCACTTTCCTTAGCAACCAAAAAGCCACTCGCCTTAGCAACCATAAAGCCACTCTCCTTAGCAACCATAAAGCCACTCTCCTTAGCAACCATAAAGCCACTCGCCTTAGCAACCATAAATCCACTTTCCTTAGCAACCATAAAGCCACTTTCCTTAGCAACCATAAAGCTATTAAAGATATTAAAAATAATAAATTAACATCGACAAAAAAGAGCCAAAGAAGAAAAGCGGACAGAGTGAAAAAATCTCGACAATTTCAGTCTCTGCAGCCTCACAGCTGGTTCGGCGAGGTCGGTCCGCCTCCGCTACCGCTGCCGCTGGGATGCTGCCGGCGCTGGTCCTCCTGCCGCACCCGCTGCTGGATAATCCGCTCAGCTTTGAGCACACTGGCCTGGGAGCCGCTAATCGTTACAACTCGATTGCGAGTGTGCGACTGATAATCGCCGCGCTTGGACACCTGAGCGAATGGGAAATGGGATTCAAGGGCTACTCGCGCTGTTCTCCCACGGCTCAGAGCTAGTGCGCGCCATCTTGGCTTGGAGTTGACGTGAACAGGAACTCGAGAACCTAACATCTCACCCCCTAGATCTCCAGTCTACTAGATCTTAGAATCTAGTCTCTTCTGAGTTTAGAAATACAGAATTGCACCCACTGGATCTCAGAATCTTACCCATTAGATTCCAGAATCTCACCCACTAGATTCCAGACCCTCACCTACTAGATTCCAGAATCTCACCCTCTACATCTCAGAATCTCACCCACTTGATGCCAGAATCTCACCCACTAGATTCCAGAATCTCACCCACTAGATTCCAGACCCTCACCTACTAGATTCCAGAATCTCACCCTCTACATCTCAGAATCTCACCCACTTGATGCCAGAATCTCACCCATTTGATTCCAGAATCTAACCCACTTGATGCCAGAATCTCACCCATTTGATGCCAGAATCTCACCCACTTGATGCCAGAATCTCACCCACTAGAATCCAGAATCTCACCCACTTTATTCCAGAATCTCACCCACTAGATTCCAGAATCTCACCCACTAGATTCCAGACCCTCACCTACTAGATTCCAGAATCTCACCCTCTACATCTCAGAATCTCACCCACTTGATGCCAGAATCTCACCCATTTGATTCCAGAATCTAACCCACTTGATGCCAGAATCTCACCCATTTGATGCCAGAATCTCACCCACTTGATGCCAGAATCTCAACCATTTTATTCCAGAATCTCACCCACTTTATTCCAGAATCTCACTCACTGGATTCCAGAATCTCACCCATTAGATTCGAGAATCTCACCCACTAGATTCCAGAATCTCACCCCTAGATTCCAGAATCTCACCTACTAGATTTCAGAATCTCACCCTCTACATCTCAGAATCTCACCCACTTGATGCCAGAATCTCACCCATTAGATTTCAGAATCTCAACCACTTGATTCCAGAATTTCACTCACTGGATTCGAGAATCTCACCCATTAGATTCGAGAATCTCACCCACTAGATTCCAGAATTCCACCCCTAGATTCCAGAATCTCACCCCTAGATTCCAGAATCTCACCCACTAGATTCCAGAATCTCACCCACTAGATTCCAGAATCTCACCCACTTTATTCCAGAATCTCACCCACTAGATTCCAGAATCTCACCTACTAGATTTCAGAATCTCACCCTCTACATCTCAGAATCTCACCCATTAGATTTCAGAATCTCAACCACTTGATTCCAGAATTTCACTCACTGGATTCCAGAATCTCACCCCTAGATTCCAGAATCTCACCCATTAGATTCGAGAATCTCACCCACTAGATTCGAGAATCTCACCCACTAGATTCCAGAATCTCACCCCTAGATTCCAGAATCTCACCCCTAGATTCCAGAATCTCACCCACTAGATTCCAGAATCTAACCCACTTGATGCCAGAATCTCACCCACTTGATGCCAGAATCTCACCCACTAGAATCCAGAATCTCATCCACTTGATGCCAGAATCTCACCCACTAGATTCCAGAATCTCACCCACTAGATTCCCGTATGTTGCAGCAGCCAACTCACTTGAATATTAGTCTGAGTGGTGCTCTGCAGCTCCGCGATATCCTTCCCACCGGGTCCGATGATAACCCCGACTAGGGCTTCGGGAATCTCAAGGTCGCGCTTGCACTGGGCTGTCGAGTCCCACGCCTGGCCGCCGCCAGCAGCAGTCGAGGACACGACAGTAACGGGCGGCGGCAGCCCGCATTGGCGGAATAAACGAAGGCGTCCCCGCCCGGCAGACCACCCGCGGCGCCGCCGCCAAACGGCGCTCCGACGCCGAAATCTGCGCCAGCGGCGGCCGCGGCGGCGGCGGCTGCTGCAGCGGCTGCGGAAGGATCGGCAGACAGCGGCATCAGAGCCGACAGCGAGCCGTGCGACAAGTTGAAGGACGAGTGAGGCGACTGCAACAGCGACATGGCGCCTCCGCCAGCGCCGCCGCCGCCCGGAGGTCCAGGAGAGATGATGGCCTGCGGAGGAGGCGGCGGCGGAGGTGCTGGCGGAGCAGCCTGAGGAGTCTGCGCTCCCAGTGACTGCAGATTGAAGAAGCCATAACTAGCCAGCGTGAGCATAGCGCTAATAATATCCTCAGCCGCTGAGTCTGAATATCCACTCTGCCTCAGCGAGGCTCGCAGAGTGTCCAGCGAGATGGAACCGGCCGAACCGAACGAGCAGGCCGAGTTCTGAGACGAGTTCAGACTGAGCGGCGCCCCACCACCGCTGCCGCCTCCAACGCCCAGCTGCAGGTCGAAGCCGCTGCCTCCGCTGGCTCCCTGTGGAGAGGAGGCCGCGCTGCCGAGGCCGCTGCCGCCCTGGACGAGCGCGTACGGACTGCCAGTAGGGTAGGCACTGGCCACCGGGCCTGTGATGTTCGAATAGCTGATGTTCGGACAGCTGGCCGACTGTGGGTCCTCGGCGATCTTGGCCAGGATCATGGCGGCCGCGGCACGGTTCTGATCGGGATCGCCTGCCACAGTGACGCAGCGCTCCGACAGGGCCTGCTCTTTCGGCTTCTGCGAGATCTGCACGTAGGCACCGCTGGAGTCCATGATCTCCTTGATGAATGCGCCCTTCTTCCCGATGATCATGCCAGCTGTGCTGTTGGGTACCAGGATCTTCAACTGCGGCGGGTTCGGGGGTGTTTAATGTACTTCTGAGGTGTGCATTGTACAATGTACTTCTGAGGTGTGCATTGTGCAATGTACTTCTGGGGTGTGCAATGTACTTCTGAGATGCACAGTGTACTTCTGAGATGCACAATGTACTTCTGAGATGCACAGCGTACTTCTGAGATGCACAGCGTACTTCTGAGATGCACAATGTACTTCTGAGATGCACAGTGTACTTCTGAGATGCACAGTGTACTTCTGAGATGCACAATGTACTTCTGAGATGCACAGTGTACTTCTGAGATGCACAGTGTACTTCTGAGATGCACAGTGTACTTCTGAGATGCACAGTGTACTTCTGAGATGCACAGTGTACTTCTGAGATGCACAGTGTACTTCTGAGGTGCACAGTGTACTTCTGAGATGCACAGTGTACTTCTGAGATGCACAGTGTACTTCTGAGATGCACAGTGTACTTCTGAGATGCACAGTGTACTTCTGAGGTGCACAGTGAAGAAAAGAACGACTGTGGGAATAATAATTAACGATAGAAAATCCATACATACGATTCAGCAAAGAGTGCGCATGTTTCTCAATCTCACCTGTCTATGCCGTTCTACATTGAGTTTGCCGTCCCCAGTCAGTTTGGGACTCGGGTCGGGCTTCTCCAATACCCGATCCATGATGTAGTGGCACACTCCCGTGATGGCCTCTACAGCGCCCTGGATTAGGCAGATTCGCTCCGTGGTTCCTAAAAAAACAGGTGTGAGAATATATAGAATAGAAACTCCCAGATCCCATTGGATTCAAATCCCAGATCCCATTGGATTCAAATCCCAGATTATATTGGATTCAAATCCCAGATCCCATTGGATTCAAATCCCAAATCCCATTGGATTCAAATCCCAGATCCCATTGGATTCAAATCCCAGATTCCATTGGATTCAATTTCCAGATTCCATTGGATTCAAATTCCAGATACCATTGGATTCAAATCCCAGATACCATTGGATTCAAACCCCAGATACATTGAATTCAAATCCCAGATCCCATTGGATTCAAATCCCAGATCCCATTGGATTCAAATCCCAGATCTCATTGAATTCAAATCCCAGATCCCATTGGATTCAAATCCCAGATTACATTGGATTCAAATCCCAGATCCCATTGGATTCAAATCCCAGATCCCATTAGATTCAAATCCCAAATACCATTGGATTCAAATCCCAGATACCATTGGATTCAAATCCCAGATACCATTGGATTCAAACCCCAGATACATTGAATTCAAATCCCAGATCCCATTGGATTCAAATCCCAGATCCCATTGGATTCAAATCCCAGATCCCATTGGATTCAAACCTCAGATCCCATTGAATTCAAATACCAGATCCCATTGGATTCAAATCCCAGATACCATTGGATTCAAATCCCAGATACCATTGGATTCAAATCCCAGATCCCATTGGATTCAAATCCCAGATTCCATTTTAAAGATTAACATATTTATCAGAAAATGCTAAACAAAGAATACAAATACATGCATGTTCTACTCACCTGGATAGCAATCATTAACCTTAGACATCTTAACCTTGGCCCCATAGTCTTTTTGGACCTGGGCCAGAGCTTCTCCACCCTTGCCAATGATAGCACCAGCAGCAATCGATGGTATTAGAACTTTGAGGTGCACATTGTCATCTAAGATGATGTGGGGAAAAGGTTGATGGAGTTTATTGATGGTGAAATAAAGTCTATACATTAATATTTTAATAAATGACTATTGCTTTCTAAGATAGCGATTCCTAGAAAATTTTGAAGATGCAAAGATAAAGTATTTGATTAAAATATTTTCAATTTTTATTCCTTGAGAAAGTTTATTATAATCTAATGATATAGGCTAAATATATACCCTATTGGAATAGAATCACCAAAACCTGCGGATGCCACACAGGGGTACTTCAAAGGGCTGTGCCTGCGTAGCCCTATTGGCTATTGGGATAAGTGGCTTGGACACTCTTGTGCAAGACTTAAAAGAGTTAAGTTACTTATATACATGCACACATATGAACTAGGTAAATGGCTGGAGTAAATCTGCCTATGCCTATGCCTATCAAGTTTCTCAGGCATGCCAGACAGTGTCTGCAAAATGAAGTCTTATTCCAATAGGGGATATATAGAATATACTTAGTGTACTTATATACTTTTTGGGTAATATTGCAATGATTATAAATAAAACACTAGCAATTAAATATGTTTTGACAAAAACTTTTTAATTGTATTTTAATATAATCTCAAATAAAATATTAATAATAAATATACTTTAAATACCTTCCTATTAATATTTTATTACTAACTAATTGGCTTTCAAGTTTTAAATGAATAATTTTCTTTTTTAATTTTATACTTACTAGTAAAAGTATTTTATATATTAATTTTACTTGTATATGCCTAAAAATTTGGGCATGCATTAGCCTTGCATGCCAAAGGTAAGCATGCATAGTTGGTGCCTAAGAAAAGTGTGTGTGTATACCTGGCATGCATCTTAATAGGTTTTTTGGCTTTATGCAACTCAAAAAAGGTCATTTATTATTGCAATATAAAAGGGTCATTTATTATTACATTGAAAAAAGGTCATTTATTCAAAATATTGTTGCAATTCTAATATAGATTTGAGAGTATAAATATATACTCATTTTTTTGTGCATAATTATTTAATTTTTGTATGAGCATACACATAGCATGATCTAGACTATGAGACCATAGTCTAGAAAGTGGCCTTTACGCCAGGATTTTCCGGCATATTTTTGGTCTTATTGACAATCTTGTTATACACTTGGCATATAGAATTTTCAGGTTTGACATGAAGTGTACACAGTTGGCATACAAAAATAGCCAAGTTTCATGTCAATAGCTAAAAAATGTATGTACAGTGAATTTAACAAACAATTCTGCAGGATAGTCTATTTTTTTGTATTGGCATAAAAACCCAGCATACAAAACAAGGTCTCATTATTTTTCCAGTATTAAACCCCCCAAACACTAACACACAATTCAAACTATGGGATAGGGTAGGGCCTCATTTCTCTATATTGTCATTGGCTAAAAATAAAGCAAAAAATGCATTAGGCCCTAGCTATTAATGAAGTCTATTTAGGAAAAAATTGAAGATACTGTATTTTCTATGTTATTGTTCAGTCATTAACAGATTAGGCCTAATGCTTATTAATGATTTTTAATTAACTTCTAGTCAACTTAAATTAAGTTACATAAAGAGTTACCGAATAAGTTAAGATTTAAAAAAATAATATTACTAACGAAGAAGTTTTTTTATTTGAATTAAAAAATTGTCAAATTAGAGTTATAATGAAATAAAAAAACTTATAAGTTAGGTTTTAGAAGTAAACCTAAAGAAAAAATAGAAGTAACTAGATTGCTTTTAAAATATCACTTACACTGTGCACTTCTCCTTGGGACATTTTCACTATCTGAGTCCATAATCAGGCCATTTGCTAATGAATATACTGCGCAAAAGCTAAGCTAATTTCTACTTTAAAAGTAACTAACAACTACAAAGCTATAGCTAGTGCTGTAAGTGTAAAGGTTTAGTCTAGAAATAGGCCCAAGAAATTGTCAATCAAAATAAAGAAGGGACTTCTTGATACTAATAACAATGCTAAAGCAGTAATTATGGCGTGCAGTAATGAGAGCAATGAAGTGTCTATTACAAATGTTTTAGATGAAGTATGAAACGAAAACTCATAAGTACTGGCAATCTATTTCATTATAGTTAGGGAGAGAGCCGGCTTTTAAGTTTAATCATCGAACGAATCATAAATTTTCATCAAAAGTAATTTGAGTTATTGAAAAGAGAAATCAGGGAAATAAAGCCATTGTTTTAAAAAAAACTTATCTTAAGAAAATGTTTTTTCCATGTTAATTTTGTACAACTTTCTAAAGAAACGACTGAGAAAACAATAAATGTGTTTTCTTTTGTTTAGTGCTTTACAAAAGCAAGCCGCTAGCGAAATTGATGCTCGCAGTTTTATTTGTATTACTTAAAAATACTTAAGCCGTCCTTGCGTAGAATGATTATTTTAAGTTTTGCTTAGTTTACTCGTAAGTCGTAACAGTAGCTGTTTTGCGGCAACACTTTTGAATTCCATTTTGGCATTACGATCATCTTGTCTACGAGGTTTGACCTGAAACCATTTATTCCTACCGTGGTCCCGGTTGAATCTAAATGAAGAATAATTTTAATGAGCTGATAATAAAAAAATCTAATTTTGTTGGTGGGCGCCCCTTATTTTGGTGGCGCTTCTGTCTCTTAGGTTTTGTTCCAGTCAATTGAGACTTGAGAGTTTTGGAGGAGTGAATTTTGTGGTCGGCGATCGATTTACCCGCTCCCCGGGCCTGCCTTCGCCACTGGGACTTTGGGCCATTATGCATGCACATATAGCATTAAGCTAAACTTCATCAATCATCAGATACATTATATGTATGTTACATGTTACATGTTACAACAGGGTGTCACATCATTTATGCATGCCAAATCAGTGGATTCAAATCCAATGCAGCATTTTCTAACGATACATATTCATACCATGTAGTGTATTTCGCATATTGGTTCATATTGGTGAACACGGAATTTCTATATGCATTAATTCCCCCCCCCACGTTTGCAATACATGTACACATGTTTTCTGACACACTCTTGACTCTTCACATCAATTCTCTCTGCATGGAAGCATACTTGTACGCGACTCCATTTCTCCTCTCCTAGCCCATATGCAGTAATGGGAGAATTCAGGCAGCAAACAATTAGAAATCCTAATATTAAAAGCATTATGCATGATGCTGCAGGTATCTGCTACTCCTCATGCTTAACCATCGATCATCAACCCCTGTCCATCCGGAGCCAATGGCTGATGGCTTTTCAACTCTGCGCGCATTGCGCTATTGTATATTCCCCTCTCTCCCTGCGGTAGCAATGTTCCTGACAGACACTCCTCTAACCTCCCCACCACAGCGCGTCTGCAGTCAACCATTTTTTTCTATATTTATGCAGCAACTTGCAGGAACTTCTCTATTTTTAAAGCTTCTTTCAGGCTTGCCTGAAGCGCGCTCTGTTTCAAAGTCGTCTTCTGTGTTGTATACTCCTGCTGTACTAGGCTGAAAATTCACCCAGATTAAGCTTTAGATTTAGAAGCAACCAGCCGTATAACAAAAACCCTTGGTACCAGACCTGCAGCAGACCCGCAGCATCTCAGACCCGTAGCATCTCAGAGACCCGTAGCATCTCAGACCCGTAGCATCTCAGACCCGTAGCATCTCAGACCCGTAGCATCTCAGACCCGTAGCATCTCAGACCCGTAGCATCTCAGACCCGTAGCATCTCAGACCTGTAGCATCTCAGACCCGTAGCATCTCAGACCCGTAGCATCTCAGACCCGTAGCATCTCAGACCCGTAGCATCTCAGACCCGTAGCATCTCAGACCCGTAGCATCTCAGACCGGTAGCATCTCAGACCCGTAGCATCTCAGACCCGTAGCATCTCAGACCCGTAGCATCTCAGACCCGTAGCATCTCAGACCCGTAGCATCTCAGACCCGTAGCATCTCAGACCCGTAGCATCTCAGACCCGTAGCATCTCAGACCCGCAGCATCTCAGACCCGTAGTATCTCAGACCTGTAGCATCTCAGACCCGTAGCATCTCAGACCCGTAGCATCTCAGACCCGTAGCATCTCAAACCCGTAGCATCTCAGACCCGTAGCATCTCAGACCCGTAGCATCTCAGATCTGTAGCATCTCAGACCCGTAGCATCTCAGAACCGTAGCATCTCAGACCCGTAGCATCTCAGACCCACCCGTAGCATCTCAGACCCGTAGCATCTCAGACCCATAGCATCTCAGACCCGTAGCATCTCAGACCCGTAGCATCTCAGACCCGTAGCATCTCAGACCCGTAGCATCTCAGACCCGTAGCATCTCAGACCCGTAGCATCTCAGACCCGTAGCATCTCAGACCCGTAGCATCTCAGACCCGTAGCATCTCAGACCCGTAGCATCTCAGACCCGTAGCATCTCAGACCCGTAGCATCTCAGACCCGTAGCATCTCAGACCCGTAGCATCTCAGACCCGTAGCATCTCAGACCCGTAGCATCTCAGACCCGTAGCATCTCAGACCCGTAGCATCTCAGACCCGTAGCATCTCAGACCCGTAGCATCTCAGACCCGTAGCATCTCAGATCTGTAGCATCTCAGACCCGTAGCATCTCAGACCCGTAGCATCTCAGACCCGTAGCATCTCAGACCCGTAGCATCTCAGACCCGTAGCATCTCAGACCCGTAGCATCTCAGACCCGTAGCATCTCAGACCCGTAGCATCTCAGACCCGTAGCATCTCAGACCCGTAGCATCTCAGACCCGTAGCATCTCAGACCCGTAGCATCTCAGACCCGTAGCATCTCAGACCCGTAGCATCTCAGACCCGTAGCATCTCAGACCCGTAGCATCTCAGACCCGTAGCATCTCAGACCCGTAGCATCTCAGACCCGTAGCATCTCAGACCCGTAGCATCTCAGACCCGTAGCATCTCAGACCCGTAGCATCTCAGACCCGTAGCATCTCAGACCCGTAGCATCTCAGACCCGTAGCATCTCAGACCCGTAGCATCTCAGACCCGTAGCATCTCAGACCCGTAGCATCTCAGACCCGTAGCATCTCAGACCCGTAGCATCTCAGACCCGTAGCATCTCAGACCCGTAGCATCTCAGACCCGTAGCATCTCAGACCCGTAGCATCTCAGACCCGTAGCATCTCAGACCCGTAGCATCTCAGATCTGTAGCATCTCAGACCCGTAGCATCTCAGACCCGTAGCATCTCAGACCCGTAGCATCTCAGACCCGTAGCATCTCAGACCCGTAGCATCTCAGACCCGTAGCATCTCAGACCCGTAGCATCTCAGACCCGTAGCATCTCAGACCCGTAGCATCTCAGACCCGTAGCATCTCAGACCCGTAGCATCTCAGACCCGTAGCATCTCAGACCCGTAGCATCTCAGACCCGTAGCATCTCAGACCCGTAGCATCTCAGACCCGTAGCATCTCAGACCCGTAGCATCTCAGACCCGTAGCATCTCAGACCCGTAGCATCTCAGACCCGTAGCATCTCAGACCCGTAGCATCTCAGACCCGTAGCATCTCAGACCCGTAGCATCTCAGACCCGTAGCATCTCAGACCCGTAGCATCTCAGACCCGTAGCATCTCAGACCCGTAGCATCTCAGACCCGTAGCATCTCAGACCCGTAGCATCTCAGACCCGTAGCATCTCAGACCCGTAGCATCTCAGACCCGTAGCATCTCAGACCCGTAGCATCTCAGACCCGTAGCATCTCAGACCCGTAGCATCTCAGACCCGTAGCATCAGACACGTAGCATCTTCTTACCAGCAAGCAAATCCAGCATCCGAATCTACACTAGCAAGCATTTCCTGGTCTTCAGAAGCAGAAGCAGAAGCGAAGCAGAAATGCCAACAAATGACGCAAAAAAGTCCGCAGTTTTGAGTTCTACCGACCCAACTGACGCTGAACTGACACCTGACGACAAAGCAGACACTGAAGAGCAAATGGACGCTCAGAATTCTGACGAAGGTTCTGCTGATCGAACTCGCTCCTCCTCAGTGATTGACAGCATGAAGGACATCCTAGTCAGCCTTACGGACGATGGACTGGACAAGCTGTGGAAACTTGTGCCGACATTGTCAGAAGAAGAAGTCAACTTTCGAGACAAGAACGGCAACGGATGGCTGCACTGGCTGGCCGTGGCTAAAAACTCTCGAGGAGTTGATCAGAACCGTCTGGTCGGCCTGGTCCACGCCTTCGCAGCTGCAGGCATCAACTATAACATGCGAAATAAGACTGGGAATTCCGCGTTGCACTTTGCGCTGGCCTGCTCGACGCCTCTGAGATTCTTTAACGCCCTGCTCAAGGTACGGTGCTTGACGAAAGATGGAAGATTCATTTTGTTGTAACCCGGGTCGGTTTGGGTGCCCAGTCCCGAGTACAATATATATTATACGTAATATACAGGCGTAGTGACGCTCTGTCTGTACTTTTATGGATAAGAGCAGGCGTGACGACGCTCTGTGATAATAATTCGATCCTTCTGGTGTTGTGACACTCAGAGTTCACGCTGCGGCTCGAGGTGTGGTGACACTTTCGAGTGCTTCTAGTCTCGATACTGTAGGTTGTACACACTATATAGAGTAGCCGGTACAGTACTACAATACGCTATATGCTCTCCCGGCGTTATGACGCTCTGGCAAGAACTCCCTGCAGCTTAACAAGCTCCCCAGAAAAGAATGAACTCAAGCAGCAGACGGCTTACCAGTGGCCAAATTGCCGTTCGTACGTTTATTGCTCGTAGGTCTCAAGCGCAGGTTCGCACGTTTGTTGATTGGCTCGTGTAGGTCTCAAGCGCGGCTTCTAATTTCTTCGCAATTCTCAAAGACTCTTTTCAAAGACTGACTTCTCAATTGGGCTCTCGGGTTTCTGTTATCGTAGGTAGCTAATGTCGCTTTTTCTTACTCAAGTCAAGTCTCGCGCTTGCTATCTCACGCACGCAGGGCGTGGGCAAACCCAGAGTCGCACAATAAATAGCACCCAAACCCTGGGGCAGACGGCCCCACCGGCTAAGCCCAACAAAACAAACAAACTACCCAAAAAATAGACTGGCCGCGTCGGCCGGCCAATCAAAACCCCGCCTAGGGGGGAGGGGCCGCACCCGCGCCAAAGCTGGCCCGGCCGCAGCCAACCAGCCCTGAGCACGGGGCAGGGGCACGGCTGGGGAGGGGCACGCGCAAAGCCCGGCCGCCGGCCAAACCCTGCCACGCCCGCCAACCCCCCCCCC
The DNA here is from genome assembly GCA_002269645.1 of Macrostomum lignano. Taxonomy (NCBI): domain Eukaryota; kingdom Metazoa; phylum Platyhelminthes; family Macrostomidae; genus Macrostomum; species Macrostomum lignano. Next base: position 28,772 of record NIVC01000762.1, on the reverse strand, counting down.
CCTAGCCAGCCCCAAAGTGCAACGCGCCCTGCCAACCGACAAGGGCGCATGCACTACAATTTAAACTTAGGTGCATGGGGATTTGATACGCTGGGGCATATTTGGCGCATGCAGTCACAGCGTTGAGGCAAATTCTGACATTACACAATCATGAGGCGTATACTCTCCTAGTAGAGTATTTAACAGCTTCAACTTTCTCTTCTTCAGACCTGTGCACTTTTAATGGATCACTGACGTATAACTGTAGCTGTGTCCGCATGAGAGAATGAAGCAGTTCCTCCCCCTTCCGTGAAGGTTCTTTCTTAATAAATAAATTGAAATAGTTTCTGTCCAACAGGTGAATTTCCTAGTTGTCCAACAGGTGAGGTTCCTGTTTAACAGGTGAGGTTCCTGTCTAGCAGGTGAGGTTCCTGTCCAACAGGTGAATTTCCTTAGTTGTCCAACAGGTGAGGTTTCTGTCCAACAGGTGAATTTCCTTAGTTGTCCAACAGGTGAGGTTTCTGTTCAACAGGTGAATTTCCTTAGTTGTCCAACAGGTGAGGTTTCTGTCCAACAGGTGAATTTCCTAGTTGTTTAGCAGGTGAGGTTTCTGTCCAACAAGTGAATTTCCTTGTCCAACAGGTGAGGTTTCTGTCCAACAGGTGAGGTTTCTGTCCAACAGGTGAATTTCCTAGTTGTCCAACAGGTGAGGTTTCTGTCCAACAGGTGAATTTCCTAGTTGTCCAACAGGTGAGGTTTCTGTCCAACAGGTGAATTTCCTAGTTGTCCAACAGGTGAGGTTTCTGTCCAACAGGTGAATTTCCTAGTTGTCCAACAGGTGAGGTTTCTGTCCAACAGGTGAGGTTTCTGTCCAACAGGTGAGGTTTCTGTCAAACAGGTGAGGTTCCTGTCAAACAGGTGAGGTTCCTGTCAAACAGGTGAGGTTCCTGTCAAACAGGTGAGGTTCCTGTCCAACAGGTGAGGTTCCTGTCCAACAGGTGAGGTTCCTGTCAAACAGGTGAGGTTCCTGTCAAACAGGTGAGGTTCCTGTCCAACAGGTGAGGTTCCTGTCAAACAGGTGATCGTGAAGTTCCTTTCAAACAGTTGAATTATGCATTTCACAGGTTGAAGCAGTCATGTGTCGTCCTATTTTAGCCCTATTTTTAACCTACAGATTTTTAACCTATATACGTGAACTTGTTTATGGAACCTGTCTGCACCAATCTTACGAGTTGATGCTATTTACTAAAATGAATTAGAACTATAAAAACTTATTAGAACAATTGTTGGGCCACTAAGATCCAGCCGAACAGAAGCCAGTAAAGGTGTGACAGCAGGTGTGACAGCAGTTCCAATCCCTAAATTCCCATCAGATTGGCATCGACCCAACATTTGTGAACGACAAGGGCCGTCGGGCAGCCCAGTGCACGGCCAACCACAGCGCCCTGAGGACCCTGGAGATGTTCACGCCGCCCCTGGACGAGGCGATCCGACAAGGCGATCTGGAACAGGTGCAGCGGCTCGCCTCCTACTGGGCGCGGATCGCCAATTATCACCTGGATCTGGCCAGGCGGTCTCCTGACATTCGAAACTTCCTGGAGGCTCGGCAGCCGGAGCTGCGGCTCATTCACCGCTGCTTGGCGGGCGATGCTCGCGCTCTGAGGGAGGCCCTGGACTCGAACCCAGAACTGCAGCTCAATAACATGGATGAGAGCTACATTAACGAGGAGGGTCGCTGCCTCCGACTGCCGCTAATCTATCAGCTGGTGTCCTGCCCGTACACCTATCCGGTGGCGCAGATGCTGCTGGAACGAACTCGACCAGATGTCACTTTTCCCGTGAAGTTCAAAGCCGACGGCAAAATGGTACCGTTCTGGATTTCGTTCAAGGTAAGCTGTGGGGACCGCTTACCCCTTGCTAGATGGATGTGCTACCTGTTAGTTAGATAGTAGTGTCTCCTGTTAGACAGATGTGTTATCTGTTCAAGTTAGATAGTAGTGTCTCCTGTTGGACAGATGTGTTACCTGTTAGTTAGATAGTAGTGTCTCCTGTTAGACAGATGTGTTACCTGTTAGTTAGATAGTAGTGTCTCCTGTTGGACAGATGTGTTACCTGTTAGTTAGATAGTAGTGTCTCCTGTTAGACAGATGTGTTACCTGTTAGTTAGATAGTAGTGTCTCCTGTTAGACAGATGTGTTACCTGTTAGTTAGATAGTAGTGTCTCCTGTCAGACAGATGTGTTACCTGTTAGTTAGATAGTAGTGTCTCCTGTCAGACAGATGTGTTACCTGTTAGTTAGATAGTAGTGTCTCCTGTTAGACAGATGTGTTACCTGTTAGTTAGATAGTAGTGTCTCCTGTTAGACAGATGTGTTACCTGTTAGTTAGATAGTAGTGTCTCCTGTTAGACAGATGTGTTACCTGTTAGTTAGATAGTAGTGTCTCCTGTCAGACAGATGTGTTACCTGTTAGTTAGATAGTAGTGTCTCCTGTTAGACAGATGTGTTACCTGTTAGTTAGATAGTAGTGTCTCCTGTTAGACAGATGTGTTACCTGTTAGTTAGATAGTAGTGTCTCCTGTTAGACAGATGTGTTACCTGTTAGTTAGGTAATAGTGTCTCCTGTCAGACAGATGTGTTACCTGTTAGTTAGATAGTAGTGTCTCCTGTTAGACAGATGTGTTACCTGTTAGTTAGATAGTAGTGTCTCCTGTTAGACAGATGTGTTACCTGTTAGTTAGATAGTAGTGTCTCCTGTTAGACAGATGTGTTACCTGTTAGTTAGATAGTAGTGTCTCCTGTTAGACAGATGTGTTACCTGTTAGTTAGATAGTAGTGTCTCCTGTTAGACAGATGTGTTACCTGTTAGTTAGATAGTAGTGTCTCCTGTCAGACAGATGATGACACTCCTAATGGGCTGGGATGGGATCTTGAGAGGAAGCTCAAATAGGGAGTTCATGTTGAGTACAACTGTATGTCAGACTACCTGCAAGTTAATGCTTAGAGGGTGGAGCGGGGGGCCGCCCCCCCCCCCCCCCCTGAATCGACGCGCTTCTCCAAAAACTAAATGACAGGGGCGCCCACCAAGAGACAGGCATAAGAATGAAGTTCAGGTTCTGTGAATGAAATTCAGGTTCTGTGAATGAAGTTCAGGTTCTGTGAATGAAGTTCAGGTTCTGTGAATGAAGTTCAGGTTCTGTGAATGAAGTTCAGGTTCTGTGAATGAAGTTCAGGTTCTGTGAATGAAGTTCAGGTTCTGTGAATGAAGTTCAGGTTCTGTGAATGAAGTTCAGGTTCTGTGAATGAAGTTCAGGTTCTGTGAATGAAGTTCAGGTTCTGTGAATGAAGTTCAGATTCTATGAATGAAGTTCAGGTTCTGTGAATGAAGTTCAGGTTCTGTGAATGAAGTTCAGATTCTATGAATGAAGTTCAGGTTCTGTGAATGAAGTTCAGATTCTATGAATGAAGTTCAGATTCTATGAATGAAGTTCAGGTTCTGTGAATGAAGTTCAGGTTCTGTGAATGAAGTTCAGGTTCCGTGCAGGTGCACCCGTGTCCAACCCCTCTCGTCCCCACCTGCAGAGCTCTACGCATCCGGAAAAGGCCATCCTGATGCCTCTAATCCAGAATTGCGTCAACTACCAAGCGTCCCTGGGCTCCGTGGACCACGAAACGATGCTGGAGTTCTTGGCGGAGGTTCCGGAGATTTTCGCCCAGCTGATTCGCATGGGCTACCAGTTCTGGCGCCCCGATGCCTACCTGCGAAACCTCAAGGACCACGCCGTACTGATGGAGCTGCAGCGAATCGAGAGTCTGGACCCGGCGACTGTACTCGATGGAACACACCGACTTGATGAAGCTCTGCTCGACTGTATGAGAGGCTGGACTATTGAAGAGTTGATGCAGTGCATGAAGGCTGGCTACTGGCCTTGCCTGGGGTTCAGGGCTGTGCAGCGACTGAGGGCGAGCTCAGATGTACAGGACCAGCAGTTCCTCGACAGAGTGGACAAAGTGCACTCCGTGTGGGTGAGTGACGGAGCAGAGATTGGTGCCTCCTCTGTGTAGACCAGTCTTATGTCTATGAGAATTCCCACGCAGCTGTGTATGACCATTCCCACGCAGCTGTGTATGAACATTCTCATGTAGCTGTGTATGACCATTCTCATATAGTTGTGTATGACCATTCTCACGTAGCTGTGTATGACCATTCTCATGTAGCTGTGTATGACCATTCTCATATAGTTGTGTATGACCATTCTCACGTAGCTGTGTATGACCATTCTCATGTAGCTGTGTGTGACCATTCTCATGTAGCTGTGTGTGACCATTCTCATGTAGCTGTGTATGACCATTCCCACGCAGCTGTGTATGACCATTCTCATGTAGCTGTGTAGGACCATTCTCATGTAGCTGTGTATGACCATTCTCATGTAGCTGTGTATGAACATTCTCATGTAGCTGTGTATGACCATTCTCATGTAGCTGTGTATGACCATTCCCACGCAGCTGTGTATGACCATTCTCATGTAGCTGTGTATGACCATTCTCATGTAGTTGTGTATGACCTTTCTCATGTAGTTGTGTATGACCATTCTCACGTAGCTGTGTAGGACCATTCTCATGTAGCTGTGTATGACCATTCTCATGTAGCTGTGTATGACCATTCTCATGTAGCTGTGTATGACCATTCCAATGTAGCTGTGTGTTACCATTCTCATGTAGCTGTGTATGACCATTCTCATGTAGCTGTGTGTGACCACTCTCATGTAGCTGTGTATGACCATTCTCATGTAGCTGTGTATGACCATTCCCACGCAGCTGTGTATGACCGTTCTCATGTAGCTGTGTATGACCATTCTCATGTAGCTGTGTATGACCATTCTCATGTAGCTGTGTATGACCATTCCCATGTAGCTGTGTGTTACCATTCTCATGTAGCTGTGTGTGACCACTCTCATGTAGCTGTGTATGACCATTCTCACGTAGCTGTGTATGACCATTCTCATGTAGTTGTGTATGACCTTTCTCATGTAGTTGTGTATGACCATTCTCACGTAGCTGTGTAGGACCATTCTCATGTAGCTGTGTATGACCATTCTCATGTAGCTGTGTATGACCATTCTCATGTAGCTGTGTATGACCATTCCAATGTAGCCGTGTGTTACCATTCTCATGTAGCTGTGTATGACCATTCTCATGTAGCTGTGTGTGACCACTCTCATGTAGCTGTGTATGACCATTCTCATGTAGCTGTGTATGACCATTCCACGCAGCTGTGTATGACCGTTCTCATGTAGCTGTGTATGACCATTCTCATGTAGCTGTGTATGACCATTCTCATGTAGCTGTGTATGACCATTCCCATGTAGCTGTGTGTTACCATTCTCATGTAGCTGTGTGTGACCACTCTCATGTAGCTGTGTATGACCATTCTCACGTAGCTGTGTATGACCATTCTCATGTAGTTGTGTATGACCTTTCTCATGTAGTTGTGTATGACCATTCTCACGTAGCTGTGTAGGACCATTCTCATGTAGCTGTGTATGACCATTCTCATGTAGCTGTGTATGACCATTCTCATGTAGCTGTGTATGACCATTCTCATGTAGCTGTGTATGACCATTCCCATGTAGCTGTGTGTTACCATTCTCATGTAGCTGTGTGTGACCACTCTCATGTAGCTGTGTATGACCATTCTCACGTAGCTGTGTGTTACCATTCTCATGTAGCTGTGTGTGACCACTCTCATGTAGCTGTGTATGACCATTCTCACGTAGCTGTGTATGACCATTCTCATGTAGCTGTGTATGACCATTCCCATGTAGCTGTGTGTTACCATTCTCATGTAGCTGTGTATGACCATTCCCACGCAGCTGTGTATGACCGTTCTCATGTAGCTGTGTATGACCATTCTCATGTACTTTTGTTGAATTAATCTCATATCTGTTGCCATCCTCCCATGGCATAATCAGTCTCACATTAAACAGTCCCCGAGAACAAAAGCCATTCAGAGAGTTGCAATCCCGCTAGCCTGAGAAACTGGATGCTGGAATCATAGAAACGGAATAAATAGATGGAGACAAATGTGCAGCGTCGGAAAAAGCAGAAAAAAAATGATTTTTTTTTCTTCAAATTTTTCTATCGACAGAGAGAGACGTGCGGGTTGGTAGACAATGTGGAGGCTGGGGGGGATGATGGAGAGATGGAGAGATGGCGGAATATTCCAGGCTCCCAGAGTTCTGACAGAATTGCTGCACAAAAATGAATTGCTGAGCATAGTAAGCAAAAAGCTTTAGGCAATTGCAGCTGAATCACTTCATCTAAGGATAAAAATGGCTTTCCTAATTAAATAAATATACAGTTACCTTGATTGTTATATTACCTGGGCTTACGGTCTTTCCACGTAGGAATTCAACGGGCATTACTGTAGTCGAAATAAAAATGTAATAAAAAATCTCGGGACGTATGATCATTCTCATGTGATGCATGAACATTCTCATCTAGTTTATGACCATTCTCATCTGATCTATGACCATTCTCATCTAGTTTATGACCATTCTCATCTGATCTATGACCATTCTCATCTGATCTATGACCATTCTCATCTGATCTATGACCATTCTCATCGGATGTATGACCATTCTCATCGGATGTATGACCATTCTCATCTAGTTTATGACCATTCTCATCTGATGTATGTGAAGTATGATTATTTTCATGTGACTTATGCCCATTCTAATGTGGTGTATGACCATTGTCACGTGGTGCATGACCATTGTCATCTAATCTATGACCATTCTTATCTGATGTATGACCATTCCAATCTTATGTATGATTATTTTTGTGTAATAATGTAGATGAATAATAAAACCATGAATATCACATGACTTTAAACCCTCATCTCAATATCAGCTGCAGTACCGTCAGCTTCGTCAGCTCATAATACAAGGCAACACCAGCGGATTCAAGGATGCTGTGACCAAAGAGCTCTGCGACATCACTGACAAGAAAAGTCACAGCCTGGCCCACTGGGCAGTGATATTTGAACGGCGATTCATATTGAAACAGGTGCTGGACAGGTGCAGCTCCGAGTGCGTGCGCCTCACCGACTATGTGAGTTTCGGTGGCTGCCTAACAGGTGTAAGCTACTGTCTAACAGGTGTAAGCTACTGTCTAACAGGTGTAAGCTACTGTCTAACAGGTGTAAGCTACTGTCTAACAGGTGTAAGCTACTGTCTAACAGGTGTAAGCTACTGTCTAACAGGTGTAAGCTACTGTCTAACAGGTGTAAGCTACTGTCTAACAAGTGTAAGCTACTGTCCAACAGGTATAAACTACTGTCTAACTGGTGTAAGCTACTGTCTAACAGGTGTAAGCTACTGTCTAACTGGTGTAAGCTACTGTCTAACAGGTGTAAGCTACTGTCTAACTGGTGTAAGCTACTGTCTAACTGGTGTAAGCTACTGTCTAACAGGTGTAAGCTACTGTCTAACAGGTGTAAGCTACTGTCTAACAAGTGTAAGCTACTGTCCAACAGGTATAAACTACTGTCTAACTGGTGTAAGCTACTGTCTAACAGGTGTAAGCTACTGTCTAACTGGTGTAAGCTAGTATCTAACAGTGTCAGCTACTTTTATTACTACTCATAAGTAGGCAGTCACTAACGAGATATTAGTAACTATTTAATACACTGTCTAACTTAAAAACAATTAATCGTCTGGGACTCTCAAAGCGTCCATCCCTACGATTCCAGTGCAATCGAACAGCCTTGGATTATTCGCTGGGTGCCGATCAGGATTTTATGCACCAGAGTCTGCTGAAGGCAGCTGATGCTCAGCTGGTGAATCAGGTCAGCTGTTCTCTTCACCCAATTGTGCTTAGAAATATTGTTATAGTCTGTAGCTGGCGCCCCCTCTGTAGTTGGCACTGCCCTCTCTGTAGCTGGCGCCCCCTCTGTAGCTGGTGCCCCCTCTGTAGCTGGCGCCCCCTCTGTAGTTGTAGTTGGCGCCCCCTCTGTAGTTGGCACTGCCCTCTCTGTAGCTGGCGCCCCCTCTGTAGTTGGCGCCCCCTCTGTAGTTGTAGTTGGCGCCCCCTCTGTAGTTGTAGCTGGCGCCCCCTCTGTAGTTGTAGCTGGCGCCCCCTCTGTAGTTGTAGCTGGCGCCCCCTCTGTAGTTGTAGCTGGCGCCCCCTCTGTAGTTGGCGCCCCCTCCGTAGCTTGCGCCCCTCTGTAGCTGGCGCCCTCCCTGTAGTTGTAGTTGGCGCCCCATCTGTAGTTGGTACAGTGATCATCCTTCACATGTTTTGTACTTTTATATTTATATGTGCGCCTTCATTTTACTTTAGTAGTTCACGTCAAAATCATCATCACCAACCGCAGTCAAAGTCCAGCTCAACAACCTCCGGAGCAGCAGCCCGTCGTCAGGCTGATGACTCGGCAGCCGCCACCCGGGCCTACTACCGACAGGCCATCCGGGCGGAGCGCCGAGACCCGGCCTGCTTCGCGCACAGCCTGCTCCTGCTGCACCTCAACCTGCAGGACGCTGTGAAGCGAGACTCTCTGGCCGACGTGGACAGTCTGCTGTCGGACACCTGGCCGGATATGCCAGTCTGCCTGGTGGACCAAGTCAATCGGATTTTTCCCAGGCAGCCGCACAGATTCCCCAGCCTCATCGGGTTGTGCATCGATCAGCAGCGAGAGGATATCGGGTGCCGCCTGCTGGAAGCTGGAGTTCCCCACCGGCTGACGTGAGTAGTAGTAGTAGTAGTAGTAGTAGTAGTAGTAGTAGTAGTAGTAGTAGTAGTAGTAGTAGTAGTAGTAGTAGTAGTAGTAGTAGTAGTAGTAGTAGTAGTAGTAGTAGTAGTAGTAGTAGTAGTAGTAGTAGTAGTAGTAGTAGTAGTAGTAGTAGTAGTAGTAGTAGTAGTAGTAGTAGTAGTAGTAGTAGTAGTAGTAGTAGTAGTAGTAGTAGTAGTAGTAGTAGTAGTAGTAGTAGTAGTAGTAGTAGTAGTAGTAGTAGTAGTAGTAGTAGTAGTAGTAGTAGTAGTAGTAGTAGTAGCTTTATGTACTCCCCTCCAGCCCATCAGCACCTCGGACGGCACCGCCAAGCGCCTGGAAGTTCGAGCTCGCGAGTCCGGCTTGAACCGATTGGCCGACGAAATCGTCCGCCTTCGGCAGGCGGCCGCGGCCAGCGAGGGAACGAACGGTGGACCGGCCGTCCGGCTGCCTGGCGACTTCGCCGACGAGGTTGGCACGATTCTATCGGTTGGCACCGAGGACACGTTCGCTGTGCCCGCCGCTGTCCAGGCCGCCAAGTCGAAGCAGAAGCGGCAACAGCAGCACCAGGGCAAGGGAGGCGGCAAGTCTCGAGGAGGGAAGAAGGCGGCCGCTAGCAAAGGAAAAGCAGACGAGGAACCGGGGAGCAGCGAAGTGTGCGCGCTGCTCTGAACAGAAATTCACGGTTATGACCGAATGGATTTTTCAATCGGGTCTTTTTTACCGCCATAAGTACTCAAGTAACGACAGAGTTTCGGTTGATCATATGCTTTGATAACTATCGATTCTCGGATTTCAATTTAATCTTTCTGTTTCTGTGATTGGAAATTATCTGCGCGAATAGATTAGCATTGTTTCCGTTCGTTAGTACAACCGGTGCACCTTTGCTTTCGAGTACGAAGACTGCGACCTTGAACATGTTTTCACAAACGTTATGCAGCTGAAACGATTTTTTAGCACAAACTGGCTGGCATAAAACACCTGCTTCTCGTGGAAGCATTGTTGAAATATTTGAATGCCGTTTAGAAACAACTGTTAGCAAAAAATATTTCCTAGAGAGGCAACTCACGCAGTCATCCGTAGCAACTTGCTGCGAGCGTAGCTAACAACATCTGCTCCACTATGTCAGATAGGCAGATAAATTAAGCCACAGCTGCAGATGCTTTTCACGTTCGAAATTTTTCGCGACCAGCTCAGCATCTCTGACAAAAGCAGAAAAGCCTGATTTTCCCACACTGCAATGCTCACCGGCTCCATCATTCCCCTGCTGCTGCCGCTGCTGCTACTCTGCCGACCTGCGACCTGCTGCACGCGGCCCGCCTCCTTCCACTCGATCCTCGCCTCCAACTGCGTGTCGCCAGCCCACTACCAGCGGTTTGTCCTGGACATCGCCAGCTGCGCCTTTCGCTGTCGGGCAGCTCCGCGGTGCCGGGCCTTCGCCATGGAGGCCGGACACGCCTCGGACGCTCAGGTCTGCCTGCTGTTCTCCTTCGATGCCTGCAGCTCGCAGCTGCTGCTCGATCCCAGCTCGATGGCGAGCAGCGGCTGCGCCAGCCGGCAGCTCCGAGTCTTCGTCAAGCAGTCGGGGGGTCTCGAGCCGGGCCGGCTCTGTCCCGCCGAATATCGCTGGGTGTCCGGCGTCAGCGGCAGCAGCTTCAAGGGCTCGCTGTACAAGACTGCTGGGAGCGGGCAGGAGGCCAGCTGGAGTGCTCAGGCCGACAGCTGCCGGAGCTTCTTGAGCAGCTCGGACGGATCCGTCATGCCGCTGACGAAGCTGGCCGATCTCAGCAGCGTCGATGAGCTGCAGGACGTGAGGGCGTCGGCTGGACTTTCCAGCCAGGAAATCTGGGTTGGCGCATCGATTCTGAGCAACGGCAGCTGGGCGTGGGCGGACTGCGGCTGGCCGCTGCCGCTGCTGAGCGCTGCATATGGCGGAGTCTGGGGGTCCAGCGCTCCTAACGATTCACCGAAACTCAACTTACGTGCCAGAATTAGCCATTCTGGTATAGACGACAAGCCGGATTCAACTGACTATTTTGGCGCCTGCGAATGCCTGGATCCGTTCTGGGGATTTGAAGTTTGATTACTAGCACCTTGAGTTGCTAGAGATATGCTCAAATCGCCTGAAACAGAAGGTACTTTACTCTGCAATTCACATTCTGTTGCAAAAGTGAAAATAAGATTAATAAAAACTTTTGCAAAATCAGTGAGTGCTCAGCTGCACTTAGACACTTCACCCATAACTTTTGAGCGCATTCCAAAGCGATGTGTTTGGACTTCTTTCAAGTAACTTTTGGGACGTTTAGGAGACGTCTAGGAGAGTTCGATCTTGCACTTGACAAGATTCGCCCGTGCTGTGTCCCACAAATTTCACCTTTCAAATATTGCTTGTCGATCTCGCCCACAGGAAGGTTGCCCACGGAGAGTATTTTGGATTATAAAAGCTCGAAAAAGGTTAGCTGGCAACAACAGGCAACACAGGTATCCGACTAAAAGGATTGCCGCAAAAAGCAAACCAGCAGGCTCAGTTGCCATCGTTGCGACTTAAAACGTCAAGAGCATTCTAGAATGCTGGCCTCGACTAATGCAGTCCGCTGCAGTACCGCAGGGGGGTGACTTCCAGCACAAGGCCTGCATTCCGCTATTTGCATGCTGTTCTCCTCAAAGTGGTACCAGACCTGATCATCCAGCCGTTTTTGTAGAGTCTACGTCGATTCTGTGCTTCCTTCGTGGCATCCCGTCGATAATTTCGGACAACTTCAAGACGTTCCACGCGGCTGTACGATTGCTTGACGCTCAAACGGTACCACTGCAGACTACCGATGGTCAAAAGCTCTTAGCTGCCAAAAGAACCACGACTAAGCAGCAGACTACATGTAGACAAACGTAGAAGACACAACCGAGTCACCGCTGTCACGACGGTAATGCACAGCTTCAACAACTTTTACTGCTACCTTGGTACTCCGGAATCCATGAACAACACCACATCGCCGACTTGGACCTCGCGATTCTGCGATCCTACGAACGTCTACTAGGCGTCGTGAAAGCAGACAATATTGGCGATGGATTCTGGAGTACCAAGGTTGCAGTGGAATTTGTTGTTGAAGCTGTTCCTCACGGTCGTGACGGCATGGCTCAGTCCCGTCTCTTCCGTTCGTCCCGTCTGCTGCCTCCTTAGTTCCGTCGGCCGGTGACATTGCTGGTTCGTGTGGAGATGTCCGAGCGTATTTAGTTTCTATAGTTATTTAATCTAGTTTTCATCATGGTACTTCAAAAAGAAGTCTTAGTAAAGTGAGCAGGCACTGGCGTCGTATGACGGTGCGAGCATTGGTCCCGTCATTCTCTGTGCCCGTCAGACTCATCTACGGGCGTAAGTATGACATAAAACAAACAATGCTAAGCTGAAAGTCAGTTTTTATTTCAAGCCAGACGCTAGACAGGACGATCGGTCTGAGACATATGTAAAAAAGCGAGAGAGAGAGAGAGAGAGAGAGAGAAAGAGGGGAGAGAGAGAGGTAGACAGAGGTAGACAGACAGACAGACAGACAGACAGACAGACAGACAGACAGACAGACACTAAGACAGACAGAAAGACAGACAGACAGACAGACAGACAGACAGACAGACAGACAGACAGACAGACAGACAGACAGACAGGCAGACAGACAGACAGACAGACAGACAGACAGACAGACAGACAGACAGACAGACAGACAGACAGACAGACAGACGGACAGACAGACAGACAGACAGACAGACAGACAGACACACACACACAAGAACAACAACAACAACAACAACAACAACAACAACAACAACAACAACAACAACAACAACAACAACAACAACAACAACAACAGACTAGCAGTCTAACGAGCTAGCCAAAATATTCGTTTGCAGTTCAGCTAGAAAAGCATTCCAGAAGCATCCGGTCAAAATGTGAAAAAAATTGACGACTGGCAATTTATTTTAAAAAGACAGGATTCCAGGCCAAGCACCCTTCAACCCGAAATGAAGCAGTGACTGAAGAGTCTCACTGAATGCAACTAGCATGCACAGAGCAGAAGAACCTGAGTCGACCAGCTTCTAGCATGCTGAGCATAGCCAATGACAGATGCTTGAAGAACACACCAGGAAGGAATATTTGATAAAATCCACTCAAAATGCAACAAAATGAAAAGATACCCTGGTAGACAGCAGCAACGTTTTCCTCTGCACTCAAAATTTATCAAAGTGCCTCCACTGTCGAAGAATATGAAATCCTGTAACTTCGTTCCCCTGCTGCTGCCGCTGCTGCTGCTCTGCCGACCTGCGACCTGCTGCACTCGGACCGCCTCCTTCCAGTCGATCCTCGCCTCGAGCTGCGTGTCGCCAGCCCACTACCAGCGGCTCGACCTGGACATCGCCAACTGCGCCTTTCGCTGTCGCGCAGCTCCGCGGTGCCGGGCCTTCGCCATGGAGGCCGGACACGCCTCGGACGCTCAGGTCTGTCTGGTGTTCTCCTTCGATGCCTGCAGCTCGCAGCTGCTGCTCGATGCCAGCTCGATGGCGAGCAGCGGCTGCGCCAGCCGGCAGCTCCGAGTCTTCGTCAAGCAGTCGGAGGGTCTCGAGCCGGGCCGGCTCTGTCCCGCCGACTATCGCTGGGTGTCCGGCGTCAGCGGCAGCAGCTTCAAGGGCTCGCTGTACAAGACTGCTGGGAGCGGGCAGGAGGCCAGCTGGAGTGCTCAGGCCGACAGCTGCCGGAGCTTCTTGAGCAGCTCGGACGGGTCCGCCATGCCGCTGACGAAGCTGGCCGATCTCAGCAGCGTCGAGGAGATGCAGGACGTGAGGGCGTCGGCTGGACTTTCCAGCCAGCAAATCTGGGTTGGCGCATCGATTCTGAGCAACGGCAGCTGGGCGTGGGCGGACTGTGGCTGGCCGCTGCCGCTGCTGAACACGACCAGTGGCGGAGTCTGGAGGTCCAGCGCTCCTAACGATCCACCGAACTCCAACTTACGTGCCAGAATTGTCGATTCTGGTCTGGACGACAAGCCGAATTCGGTAAAGTACTACGGAGCCTGCGAGTGCCTCGACCCGTTCTGGAGCGACAATTGAACTCTATTTTCAAGAGAGCGCTACCCACTAATATCGTTACTTAAACTCGTACCAACAAAGCCACTTGTAGCAAAAGAACTTGTGCGTTTTAGAAAAAAATGTTTGTTTTTGGCCCAGTAACTAAATCGAGTTCCAATACATTCGAGACATCCGTGCTCAGCAGAAATATCTCGGCTGCGTCGCAAAACTCCAGAACGTTTTCCGATGATTTTGAGCTTGCTTTTTAAACATGGTTTTTGATGTTTGTACTCACAAAAAAAGTTTCATAGAGTTTAGCTCAGTTAGAATCAGTCTGGTTGTGCGCACCCTGGCGCACTTTAACCGACATTGTCACACAACCGGCGAGAGGCATTACTGCCCATTCCGCCGACTTTCCTGAGCAGGCACACACTCACACAGGAGTGTACAGCGGCCCTAACTTTATTTATCGTTAGGCATGTCACATCACTTCGCCTTGATGTTTGGCCTTTAAGGGCGTTAATTACAGGTGCAGAACCAAGCAGAGATGGGTCTATGAGAATTTCCCGCTAAGGTTTTCCCGGAGGGTTTTTCCTGTCGTAAGTTCAAGTCAAATCCAATCGAATTTAAAAGCTAGTCTAGTTCTAATCTAGTCCAGCATTGTCTATAGACTGGAGTTGACTTGAAATTCCGATAGGAAAAACCCTGTAGGAAATTCTCGTGCTCCGGCAGAGATCCCAATTTAGCCCCAAATTAATGCGACTGCACTTGGAATCGAGCCTGGGCCGCTGGCACATCAGAGCGCCGCGCTGGACCTCTGGGATACGGCCCCAATCCTTCACTCCACTTTGCGCCAACTTGTTAGTGGAAGACTGGCTCCCCTATTCCCAACAACAGGATCTATGGGGATTTTTGAAGGGAGATGTTTCTCGTGGATGGAATTGTTTCTTCATGAAAGTTGAGCGCGATTCCTCGTATCTATTTATAGAAACACGCTTTAACGTTTTTTGAGCTGATAAAAACGTGTTTGAGTAGTAAGAACGTGTTTGAGTAGTAAGAAGTTTAAATAATTGTGCAACAAAGGCACTACAAGGAAGTATTTTCTCCAGAAAAATATTGATTGACAGCATAATTTGACAATAGGCCTGCCAGAAAATGTCGCACTTGAAAACTAGTCGCTCCAAGACACCCGTCAACAGGTGCGTGCGAGGTAGAGCTTACAGGTGCGCAATGTTGAGCGGCTGAGTTGTGGGAACGACTGGATTCAAAACCCCGATATAACTCACTAAAGTGGGATAGAAAACACCTGTATGTTAAGCCCCGATATAACTCACTAAAGTGGGATAGAAAACACCTGTATGTTAAGCCCCGATATAACTCACTAAAGTGGGATAGAAAACACCTGTATGTTAAGCCCCGATATAACTCACTAAAGTGGGATAGAAAACACCTGCATGTTAAGCCCCGATATAACTCACTAAAGTGGGATAGAAAACACCTGTATGTTAAGCCCCGATATAACTCACTAAAGTGGGATAGAAAACACCTGTATGTTAAGCCCCGATATAACTCACTAAAGTGGGATAGAAAACACCTGTATGTTAAGCCCCGATATAACTCACTAAAGTGGGATAGAAAACACCTGTATGTTAAGCCCCGATATAACTCACTAAAGTGGGATAGAAAACACCTGTATGTTAAGCAAACACTAAGAAAATTGTTTATGGGTACGGCAATTGTTAGAAAAAAATGCATCGCTTGCTTCATTCGCGTCAACTTTTCATAGAAGCCTGATTCAATTGGCAGTGACGGAAATACGCGATTTCATTCCCAGAAGAGCTACCATGTTTTCTTTCTTCCAAGGGCTCTTCTGTTTCCAGCGCTGCCGATCTGGAAGGGGCAGACGCCCCATGCTTGCAAATGAGGCCGATGATGGTCACCGGTCCAGCAGATCCCTCCTCATTCCTCACTTCTCCCTAGGGGCAGGACGTGCAGGTTGTCGCCCGCCTCTGCCTCGCTTCGGCTTCGGCATCAAGGATGTTGATGTTGCATTTTCCTGAAGGTTGTGACACTGTTTTCATAGCTGGGAGTGGGTGTTCAGGGGCCCTTGCAGATGGGGCTGCATGCCACAGGAAGGTCACACCATATGGTCCCGATTCCCCTGCTGCTGCCGCTGCTGCTGCTCCGCCGACCTGCGACCTGCTGCACTCGGCCAACCTCCTTCCACTCGATCCTCGCCTCCAACTGCGTGTCGCCAGCCCACTACCAGCGGCTCGACCTGGACATCGCCAACTGCGCCTTTCGCTGTCGCGCAGCTCCGCGGTGCCGGGCCTTCGCCATGGAGGCCGGACACGCCTCGGACGCTCAGGTCTGCCTGCTGTTCTCCTTCGATGCCTGCAGCTCGCAGCTGCTGCTCGATGCCAGCTCGATGGCGAACAGCGGCTGCGCCAGCCGGCAGCTCCGAGTCTTCGTCAAGCAGTCGGAGGGTCTCGAGCCGGGCCGGCTCTGTCCCGCCGACTATCGCTGGGTGTCCGGCGTCAGCGGCAGCAGCTTCAAGGGCTCGCTGTACAAGACTGCTGGGAGCGGGCAGGAGGCCAGCTGGAGTGCTCAGGCCGACAGCTGCCGGAGCTTCTTGAGCAGCTCGGACGGGACCGCCATGCGGGCATCAGCTGGCCTGGCTGGAAGCGCTGAGATGGCACCGCTGCTCTGGGCAATGGCAGCTGGGCCTGAGCGCCGAGCACTGGAGGTGGTTGAGTCTGGAAAGCAGATGATTCAATAGATGGATTCAATGCGGACAACCAGTCCAGGTTTTACAAGTCCGAGCTGAGAGATTCTCCGAGCTCCAGTCTCCATTTTGAACCTGCGAGTGCGTTGATCCGCTTTGGCACTTCATTGCTGCCTTCATTGCCTGCCTTATTAATAACAATGTTTACGTTCTTTTAAAGAAAAACTTCCAGGATGGAGTGTAAAAATACTAAAAAGCTGAGAACTACATTGTTATACTCAAGTATTCAGATTCGGCATGGCCGAGTTTCTGAGATAACTAAAATTCCAGAAAATACGAAGTCCGGTAAGACGAAGTCGTGAATCGATTTGTGCCAGCATGTTTCCATCCCACACAGTTACTCCCCTACCCTGAAGACACCCACCCACTCTCTGTTATTTCCTAACCCAAGGACACTCCACCCCACTCCCTGTTACTCCCTACCCCAAGGACACTCCACCCCACTCCCTGTTACTCCCTACCCCAAGGACACTCCACCCTACTCCCTGTTATTTCCTACCCGTAAGACACCCACCCCACTCCCTGTTATTTCCTACCCGAAAAACACCCACCCCACTCCCTGTTATATCCTACCCGTAAGACACCCACCCCACTCCCTGTTATTTCCTACCCGAAAAACACCCACCCCACTCCCTGTTATTTCCTACCCGTAAGACACCCACCCCACTCCCTGCTATTTCCTACCCGAAAAACACCCACCCCACTCCCTGTTATTTCCTACCCGAAAGACACCCACCCCACTCCATGTTATTTCCTACCCGTAAGACACCCACCCCACTCCCTGTTATTTCCTACCCGAAAAACACCCACCCCACTCCCTGTTATTTCCTACCCGTAAGACACCCACCCCACTCCCTGTTATTTCCTACCCGAAAAACACCCACCCCACTCCCTGTTATTTTCCTACCCTAAAGACACCCACCCCACTTTCTTTATAATTGTATCAGTTACACGTGAATAATAGTTTGTAGTCAATCGATATTATAAAAACAAGATAGTTTAATATTATAGTTTTCAGTAGCAAAAACCTACTAAACATACATGGAAGCGATGCTTTGAGCAATTATAAAAAATAGCGTTTTACTGTCTCGGGCATCAAGATTACATACGAGCTCGAAAAATTACCGCAGGTGAGTCCAGCTCAAATAAAAATGGAATTAATTTACATGTCCAAGTTGTTGTGCTGCTAAAAGTTAAAAGCTAAAAGCTATTATGTACATTTGGTACATAATCCATCCCTACGCGGCTAAGTGTCAATCAATGAGAAATAAAAACTCAAAAATAGCTTGGCCCCTAGAAGTGGATCTGGCCATGCAGATTAACTGAGTGCTAATAAGTAACAGTCTTGTTAATGAGGATACAATAGAAAAAACTACAATGCATTACAAACAATGACAGCTAAACCAGAGCTGTTGAAACATGATGCAGTTATTGAGCAAAACAAGGGCTGTCAACGCAAGAAAGCAGTTTGTAATTAAATTGGACAATAGAGAATTCGACAATCAGACAATTAGACAAGTACAGATAAGGAAAACTGCATAGCACACGCCGAACTAAGCTATGCGATAAATTCACAGCAATTCAACAAAACTTAAGAAAGCATTGCTAATAATGTTAGCACCAAAGCTACGTCCAATATGATTTGGATAATGATTTTTGCTCAAAAATAGGTTTTTAAAATTTCCGATAAGTACTTCGTTGTCAAACTATAGTCAGCACAAATTAAAGAAAACAGTTACATAATTGTATTAAAACCTAAAATTCGCACAATCAACTTCTCACCCCACCGACACCCACATCACGCCACTGACTTTCCTATCCCTCCGACACCCACCTCACGCCATTGACTTTCCTACCCCTCCGACATCGACCTCTCGGCACTGATTTTCCTATCCCTCCAATACCTCATACATCGTACACTTTATACTTACTGTAAACCCCACGACTGCTGCCTTTATTTGGCTTGACCAAACCCCCCTCTTTGGTCAACTAAAAATCAACGAAGCAATAACCACACCGATTGTTTATTGTATTTTTTGAACAAGCAAAGCAATTAAGATAAAGTTTGATTCAATTGTAACAAACTGGCCGCTTAGTTATAGTGGTTGGCGACCCGATTCAATCAAAAAGCAACTAAAGCTCTCCCTGAGACCGCGGGCTGCTCATAAGGCTGTTGAGACCCGCGCGAGCTTCTTCCAGGTTAGCACGAGTCTGCCGCAGCATGTCCAAGTCGGCCGATGCGCTGCAAACCGGGATTTTTGAAGGGGACACAGGCTCTTTGGTAATGAGGTCGTAATTAATGTAGTTTATAGCGACAATAGTTTAAGCATTCTCACCTGCTAGCTGGCTCCACACCTCTTGATCTGTCGCTTGTAACCTGCAGCTGCCTGTAACGCTGCCTGTGCTGACGGAGATTCTCGTCCACTGCCTGCACCAGATGGAATTCAAGATCACATAGCATTACTTATCAATTTTTTCTGAAAAAGCTTTTTAATTCCTTGTCCTTCACCCACCACGCCCTGTGATTTTCAACCCCTACTGCACCCACCCCATCACCCCATACCCTATGATTTTCTACCCCTACTGCACCCACCCCATCACCCCATACCCTGTGATTTTCTACCCCAACTGCACCCACCCCCATTACCTCATACTCTGTGACTTTCTACCCTAACTGCACCCACCCCATCACCCCATTCCCTATGATTTTCTACCCCTACTGCACCCACCCCATCACCCCATACCCTATGATTTTCTACCCCAACTGCACCCACCCCAACTTTCTACCCCTACAGCATCCACCTCACTATGAAAAGGTATAGAAGTAAACTCTAAACTATAATAGTGACGATGTAGGGCAAAAAATATACGTATTTAGATAGCATGCAACTACGATAGTTAAAAAATCCAAGCAAATGAAAAACAGTGACGTAAAACAGTTCTTACACAGAACGGCAAATCGGTAAATTGCGACTACTTCAACTAGTTAATATGTTACTAACTCACTACTGGTTAGTAAAGTCAAGGAATTGTACAGTACAGTAGATACGATGACGTTAAAGCTATTGGCAAACTGTATGAATAGCACAAATCACAGCGGCATCAACAGGACATCTGATTTCTTTTGATCACAACTTTTAGGTTAGTAAAAGCTCCAGAGAAGTTCATCTATCAGGCGGAGACTTACACTCGGCAGCTCTGCTGCACTTCTGTTGGCCGTCACGAGAGCCGCCGCGACAATCTTACGAGATTAAAAATCAAATTTTAAGCAATTAAACATAGTAGCAAAATGCCAAGCATTTGTTTTAACGTGTCCAACTAGACAATTTAGCGTACTCAAAGCCGAAGCATGACCAAGCAATTATTCAAATGCAGGCTAGTATCAGGACGTAAATGTCACCTTTTTTAGATTTATATGAAGGCCTAATTCTGGCTAAAATGAACTACAAGTAGCCACACAAATTTTCAGAAATTACAGCACTCATAAGTAGGTCATTGATACTACTATTTAAGCTTTTATAACAATAGTAGTGTGAACTGACATTTATTCTACTAGATTCATAGGATTGAAACTCCCTGTAAATTGAATTCGCGGTTAAAAGAAAAACTTTTATCACCAGTCACCATATTTCTTTTCACTCTGAGGAGCTGGCATAAAAGAAGCAATTAGATCAATGCGTGTACACCTATTGTGTCTTGTTGCCTCAAAGCAAGCCATTTAGATGCAGCTGCGTACAAGCGGAGTGGTGATTTTTAAAGTAGCTGAATAACACAGTGATAATAGCAGAGGCAGTTCAAGGAAAGTGGCCCACCTGAGATATCCGAGCCGATCTGTTGATCGCATCCAGCGCCGACCCCGTGCGGATGGCAGGGCGGCCCGATCGGTCTAGAAAGGACGCGGTGGCGGTCACAGTTCGACGCGGCGGGCGCGTTCGGTAAATTGGCGGCGGCGGCGGTGGCGGCGGCGGTGCTGCTTGAGAAGCAGCGGCCTGCTCGGCTAGACTAGTCGACGAAGTCGACTCTTGAGACCGACGATGATAATCACCGCCAGCTGCAGTGCCAGCCTGAGCATTCCCAGACTCTGCCGTTGGTGCTTTCGGTACTGTTGTCGCCGTCGTTGTCGCTGAAGCCGCCGCTGACGAATGCTCTGAAGGCTCGACTGTCTGTTCAGCAACAATCGGCCGCAGCAGTTTGCTCCTCTCCGCTGTGAGTTTGCGCGCGTAGTTTGTGGCGCCGGAAGCCGGCTCGGCTGCGGGAGAGCGCGTTCCAGCCAGCTGACATTGCGACAGTAGGCGCGTCGCCTCCAACTGAGAGTTGGCAAACTGTCTCTCTCTCTTGAACATCTCCATCTGGGTGCGCCACTCTTGATTTCGGATTTCCATGCGCAGTTGGTTGATGCGTGGATTCGGCTGGGTCAGTGGCTCCGCCGGTCTTCCACGGGCTGGAGTTTGCTGAACGGTTGTGCGAACTGAAGCCGCCACTTCCACCGTGCGCTGCTGTTCCGGCTCAGGCTCAGGCGATGGAGCTCGTGTCGGCTCTGGAGAGCTGTCTACAGTCTCAAGCAGCAGGTCTGTCTGGCCTCGAATATAGTTCAACTGCGCTTCAATCATCTCTTCCCAAGTGCGACATCGGTTCAGGTCTAGCATAATGAAATCACAAACACCACGACTTGATCGTGGAGTTCCTGTCTCGGCATCTGTAGACACTGAAATCTCCCGGGTTCTACGGGGCTGCCTCTGCGTCTCAGAAGAAGCAGCCTCGGCAGGCCTGCCGACAACCAGAGCGTCAATTTGCTCAACCGATCGAGAACGCACAAGTTGAGACTCCGAGCAACCAAGCGAGGGCGGCAGGCGACCAATATCGCGCGACGACTGCGATTGGCGATTGTTGGCACTCTGGTCTAACAAGCCCGGCGAAGCAGTTGCTGGCGTCTCTTGTGAACTGCCGAGACTGTCGGAAATAGCTAACGCAGGAACCAGGAGACTGGTCTCAGTTACACGGTCTGGCATCGAGGCAAACGACATACGACGATTGTCCTCAACGGGAATATTTTGAAGAGACAGAGACAGCCGGCCCGAATCCTCCCATTGATCACTTTCATCGCGGACTTCCAGCTTCTCTGTCTGGGTAGCACATTCAATAACAGTCTTTACCTTTGCACTGTCTTGAGAAGGTATAGTGGACGAAAAACCGGGAGAGCTCCTAGCCACAGGCATTGCCGTAGCAATACTAGACGGCTGTTCAGTAGCTTCTAAGAGACTATCGGAAACTCGACATTCAGAGTCTAACACTGCATTCAAAACGCCAGCTGATGTTTTTTGTCCAGGCATAGACGATATCACCTCTGAGGTCTGGGTGCTACCAAAGAATGGAACAATGTCTAATTCATTGACATCAGAAAAAGCGATTTCAACCTCATCTGGGAGTCCTTTCATCTTATCTGGTGGTCGTTCTAGAAGTTGATGCACCTCAACGTCATCTAAGGATTCTTTCATATTATCGGTCAATTTCTCTAGGGCAAGGGCGTCCTTGTCGAGGCCAGCCTTCTCAGCGGCACTCTTGTCGAGCGGTCCCTCCGAGGCTTGACGCAAAGCGTCGCTCAGCGCGTTCTGCTCCTCGGGAGTGAGATCGGTTTTCTTGCCGCTCTCCTTGGCGTCATGCGTCTTTTGCATTGCCTTGGCTAGAGCGCCGTCGTCAGCAGACGGCTCGCCGTCGCTTGGCTGGCCAATAGCCTCCAAAATGTCCTTGGCCGTGTCGGCGTCCACCTGTCCGCCTGACCTTTCCAGCTCGGTTAGAGCCTGTCGGCTATCTTCGGCTTTTTGCACTTTGTCGCGTCCCTCCTCGACCATCTTGGCCACCTTGCCGAGCGCTTCAAGCTGCTCCGGACTGACCGTGTCGCCAGCCTTCTTGTTCTCGAGAGCGTTCAGCACAGTGAGCGCGTTGCGCGCCTCAGCGTCGGATAGGCCAAGACTCTCCGGGTCCTCTTCGAGAACCTTCCTCATCGCGCTGGCGCTCTCGGTTAGACTATCAGCCTGGTCGTCGTTCAGCTTCTTGTCCTTGCCGTCGCTGGCTAGCCATGAGAGTGCCTTCAGCGTATCGGCCGCATTCTCGGCGTCCTCAACTGCGTCGCGCAGAGACTCGGCCGACTCGCCCTCCTTTCGCTGCTTGTCGGCCTTCTTCTTCTTTTTGTTCAGCAGAGCCAGCGCTTTGGCCAGCTGAGCGCGGTCCTCGTCGGTCAGCTCGTCCAACGGACGATCCTTGATCCGCTGCAGCGTCGCTGCTAGCATTTCTCGCTCCTCTTCACTTAGGCCGCTTGCGTCGGACCCAAGCACCTCATCGAGTGCGTTCACTGCGTCGCCGACCGCTTTGCGCTCTTCCTCAGTCAGGTCGCCAGCCTTGACGCCGCGTCGCTTCAGCACGTCTTCGGCAAGCTTCAGTGCGCCAAGGGCGTCCTTGTCGAGGCCAGCCTTCTCAGCGGCACTCTTGTCGAGCGGTCCCTCCGAGGCTTGACGCAAAGCGTCGCTCAGCGCGTTCTGCTCCTCGGGAGTGAGATCGGCCTTCTTGCCGCTCTCCTTGGCGTCATGCGTCTTTTGCATTGCCTTGGCTAGAGCGCCGTCGTCAGCAGACGGCTCGCCGTCGCTTGGCTGGCCAATAGCCTCCAAAATGTCCTTGGCCGTGTCGGCGTCCACCTGTCCGCCTGACCTTTCCAGCTCGGTTAGAGCCTGTCGGCTATCTTCGGCTTTTTGCACTTTGTCGCGTCCCTCCTCGACCATCTTGGCCACCTTGCCGAGCGCTTCAAGCTGCTCCGGACTGACCGTGTCGCCAGCCTTCTTGTTCTCGAGAGCGTTCAGCACAGTGAGCGCGTTGCGCGCCTCAGCGTCGGATAGGCCAAGACTCTCCGGGTCCTCTTCGAGAACCTTCCTCATCGCGCTGGCGCTCTCGGTTAGACTATCAGCCTGGTCGTCGTTCAGCTTCTTGTCCTTGCCGTCGCTGGCTAGCCATGAGAGTGCCTTCAGCGTATCGGCCGCATTCTCGGCGTCCTCAACTGCGTCGCGCAGAGACTCGGCCGACTCGCCCTCCTTTCGCTGCTTGTCGGCCTTCTTCTTCTTTTTGTTCAGCAGAGCCAGCGCTTTGGCCAGCTGAGCGCGGTCCTCGTCGGTCAGCTCGTCCAACGGACGATCCTTGATCCGCTGCAGCGTCGCTGCTAGCATTTCTCGCTCCTCTTCACTTAGGCCGCTTGCGTCGGACCCAAGCACCTCATCGAGTGCGTTCACTGCGTCGCCGACCGCTTTGCGCTCTTCCTCAGTCAGGTCGCCAGCCTTGACGCCGCGTCGCTTCAGCACGTCTTCGGCAAGCTTCAGTGCGCCAAGGGCGTCCTTGTCGAGGCCAGCCTTCTCAGCGGCACTCTTGTCGAGCGGTCCCTCCGAGGCTTGACGCAAAGCGTCGCTCAGCGCGTTCTGCTCCTCGGGAGTGAGATCGGCCTTCTTGCCGCTCTCCTTGGCGTCATGCGTCTTTTGCATTGCCTTGGCTAGAGCGCCGTCGTCAGCAGACGGCTCGCCGTCGCTTGGCTGGCCAATAGCCTCAAAATGTCCTTGGCCGTGTCGGCGTCCACCTGTCCGCCTGACCTTTCCAGCTCGGTTAGAGCCTGTCGGCTATCTTCGGCTTTTTGCACTTTGTCGCGTCCCTCCTCGACCATCTTGGCCACCTTGCCGAGCGCTTCAAGCTGCTCCGGACTGACCGTGTCGCCAGCCTTCTTGTTCTCGAGAGCGTTCAGCACAGTGAGCGCGTTGCGCGCCTCAGCGTCGGATAGGCCAAGACTCTCCGGGTCCTCTTCGAGAACCTTCCTCATCGCGCTGGCGCTCTCGGTTAGACTATCAGCCTGGTCGTCGTTCAGCTTCTTGTCCTTGCCGTCGCTGGCTAGCCATGAGAGTGCCTTCAGCGTATCGGCCGCATTCTCGGCGTCCTCAACTGCGTCGCGCAGAGACTCGGCCGACTCGCCCTCCTTTCGCTGCTTGTCGGCCTTCTTCTTCTTTTTGTTCAGCAGAGCCAGCGCTTTGGCCAGCTGAGCGCGGTCCTCGTCGGTCAGCTCGTCCAACGGACGATCCTTGATCCGCTGCAGCGTCGCTGCTAGCATTTCTCGCTCCTCTTCACTTAGGCCGCTTGCGTCGGACCCAAGCACCTCATCGAGTGCGTTCACTGCGTCGCCGACCGCTTTGCGCTCTTCCTCAGTCAGGTCGCCAGCCTTGACGCCGCGTCGCTTCAGCACGTCTTCGGCAAGCTTCAGTGCGCCAAGGGCGTCCTTGTCGAGGCCAGCCTTCTCAGCGGCACTCTTGTCGAGCGGTCCCTCCGAGGCTTGACGCAAAGCGTCGCTCAGCGCGTTCTGCTCCTCGGGAGTGAGATCGGCCTTCTTGCCGCTCTCCTTGGCGTCATGCGTCTTTTGCATTGCCTTGGCTAGAGCGCCGTCGTCAGCAGACGGCTCGCCGTCGCTTGGCTGGCCAATAGCCTCCAAAATGTCCTTGGCCGTGTCGGCGTCCACCTGTCCGCCTGACCTTTCCAGCTCGGTTAGAGCCTGTCGGCTATCTTCGGCTTTTTGCACTTTGTCGCGTCCCTCCTCGACCATCTTGGCCACCTTGCCGAGCGCTTCAAGCTGCTCCGGACTGACCGTGTCGCCAGCCTTCTTGTTCTCGAGAGCGTTCAGCACAGTGAGCGCGTTGCGCGCCTCAGCGTCGGATAGGCCAAGACTCTCCGGGTCCTCTTCGAGAACCTTCCTCATCGCGCTGGCGCTCTCGGTTAGACTATCAGCCTGGTCGTCGTTCAGCTTCTTGTCCTTGCCGTCGCTGGCTAGCCATGAGAGTGCCTTCAGCGTATCGGCCGCATTCTCGGCGTCCTCAACTGCGTCGCGCAGAGACTCGGCCGACTCGCCCTCCTTTCGCTGCTTGTCGGCCTTCTTCTTCTTTTTGTTCAGCAGAGCCAGCGCTTTGGCCAGCTGAGCGCGGTCCTCGTCGGTCAGCTCGTCCAACGGACGATCCTTGATCCGCTGCAGCGTCGCTGCTAGCATTTCTCGCTCCTCTTCACTTAGGCCGCTTGCGTCGGACCCAAGCACCTCATCGAGTGCGTTCACTGCGTCGCCGACCGCTTTGCGCTCTTCCTCAGTCAGGTCGCCAGCCTTGACGCCGCGTCGCTTCAGCACGTCTTCGGCAAGCTTCAGTGCGCCAAGGGCGTCCTTGTCGAGGCCAGCCTTCTCAGCGGCACTCTTGTCGAGCGGTCCCTCCGAGGCTTGACGCAAAGCGTCGCTCAGCGCGTTCTGCTCCTCGGGAGTGAGATCGGCCTTCTTGCCGCTCTCCTTGGCGTCATGCGTCTTTTGCATTGCCTTGGCTAGAGCGCCGTCGTCAGCAGACGGCTCGCCGTCGCTTGGCTGGCCAATAGCCTCAAAATGTCCTTGGCCGTGTCGGCGTCCACCTGTCCGCCTGACCTTTCCAGCTCGGTTAGAGCCTGTCGGCTATCTTCGGCTTTTTGCACTTTGTCGCGTCCCTCCTCGACCATCTTGGCCACCTTGCCGAGCGCTTCAAGCTGCTCCGGACTGACCGTGTCGCCAGCCTTCTTGTTCTCGAGAGCGTTCAGCACAGTGAGCGCGTTGCGCGCCTCAGCGTCGGATAGGCCAAGACTCTCCGGGTCCTCTTCGAGAACCTTCCTCATCGCGCTGGCGCTCTCGGTTAGACTATCAGCCTGGTCGTCGTTCAGCTTCTTGTCCTTGCCGTCGCTGGCTAGCCATGAGAGTGCCTTCAGCGTATCGGCCGCATTCTCGGCGTCCTCAACTGCGTCGCGCAGAGACTCGGCCGACTCGCCCTCCTTTCGCTGCTTGTCGGCCTTCTTCTTCTTTTTGTTCAGCAGAGCCAGCGCTTTGGCCAGCTGAGCGCGGTCCTCGTCGGTCAGCTCGTCCAACGGACGATCCTTGATCCGCTGCAGCGTCGCTGCTAGCATTTCTCGCTCCTCTTCACTTAGGCCGCTTGCGTCGGACCCAAGCACCTCATCGAGTGCGTTCACTGCGTCGCCGACCGCTTTGCGCTCTTCCTCAGTCAGGTCGCCAGCCTTGACGCCGCGTCGCTTCAGCACGTCTTCGGCAAGCTTCAGTGCGCCAAGGGCGTCCTTGTCGAGGCCAGCCTTCTCAGCGGCACTCTTGTCGAGCGGTCCCTCCGAGGCTTGACGCAAAGCGTCGCTCAGCGCGTTCTGCTCCTCGGGAGTGAGATCGGCCTTCTTGCCGCTCTCCTTGGCGTCATGCGTCTTTTGCATTGCCTTGGCTAGAGCGCCGTCGTCAGCAGACGGCTCGCCGTCGCTTGGCTGGCCAATAGCCTCAAAATGTCCTTGGCCGTGTCGGCGTCCACCTGTCCGCCTGACCTTTCCAGCTCGGTTAGAGCCTGTCGGCTATCTTCGGCTTTTTGCACTTTGTCGCGTCCCTCCTCGACCATCTTGGCCACCTTGCCGAGCGCTTCAAGCTGCTCCGGACTGACCGTGTCGCCAGCCTTCTTGTTCTCGAGAGCGTTCAGCACAGTGAGCGCGTTGCGCGCCTCAGCGTCGGATAGGCCAAGACTCTCCGGGTCCTCTTCGAGAACCTTCCTCATCGCGCTGGCGCTCTCGGTTAGACTATCAGCCTGGTCGTCGTTCAGCTTCTTGTCCTTGCCGTCGCTGGCTAGCCATGAGAGTGCCTTCAGCGTATCGGCCGCATTCTCGGCGTCCTCAACTGCGTCGCGCAGAGACTCGGCCGACTCGCCCTCCTTTCGCTGCTTGTCGGCCTTCTTCTTCTTTTTGTTCAGCAGAGCCAGCGCTTTGGCCAGCTGAGCGCGGTCCTCGTCGGTCAGCTCGTCCAACGGACGATCCTTGATCCGCTGCAGCGTCGCTGCTAGCATTTCTCGCTCCTCTTCACTTAGGCCGCTTGCGTCGGACCCAAGCACCTCATCGAGTGCGTTCACTGCGTCGCCGACCGCTTTGCGCTCTTCCTCAGTCAGGTCGCCAGCCTTGACGCCGCGTCGCTTCAGCACGTCTTCGGCAAGCTTCAGTGCGCCAAGGGCGTCCTTGTCGAGGCCAGCCTTCTCAGCGGCACTCTTGTCGAGCGGTCCCTCCGAGGCTTGACGCAAAGCGTCGCTCAGCGCGTTCTGCTCCTCGGGAGTGAGATCGGCCTTTTGCCGCTCTCCTTGGCGTCATGCGTCTTTTGCATTGCCTTGGCTAGAGCGCCGTCGTCAGCAGACGGCTCGCCGTCGCTTGGCTGGCCAATAGCCTCAAATGTCCTTGGCCGTGTCGGCGTCCACCTGTCCGCCTGACCTTTTCCAGCTCGGTTAGAGCCTGTCGGCTATCTTCGGCTTTTTGCACTTGTCGCGTCCCTCCTCGACCATCTTGGCCACCTTGCCGAGCCGCTTCAAGCTGCTCCGGACTGACCGTGTCGCCAGCCTTCTTGTTCTCGAGAGCGTTCAGCACAGTGAGCGCGTTGCGCGCCTCAGCGTCGGATAGGCCAAGACTCTCCGGGTCCTCTTCGAGAACCTTCCTCATCGCGCTGGCGCTCTCGTTAGACTATCAGCCTGGTCGTCGTTCAGCTTCTTGTCCTTGCCGTCGCTGGCTAGCCATGAGAGTGCCTTCAGCGTATCGGCCGCATTCTCGGCGCTCCTCAACTGGCCTTCTCGCGCAGAGACTCGGCCGACTCGCCCTCCTTTCGCTGCTTGTCGGCCTTCTTCTTCTTTTTGTTCAGCAGAGCCAGCGCTTTGGCCAGCTGAGCGCGGTCCTCGTCGGTCAGCTCGTCCAACGGACGATCCTTGATCCGCTGCAGCGTCGCTGCTAGCATTTCTCGCTCCTCTTCACTTAGGCCGCTTGCGTCGGACCCAAGCACCTCATCGAGTGCGTTCACTGCGTCGCCGACCGCTTTGCGCTCTTCCTCAGTCAGGTCGCCAGCCTTGACGCCGCGTCGCTTCAGCACGTCTTCGGCAAGCTTCAGTGCGCCAAGGGCGTCCTTGTCGAGGCCAGCCTTCTCAGCGGCACTTCTTGTCGAGCGCGTCCCTCCGAGGCTTGACGCAAAGCGTCGCTCAGCGCGTTGCTGCCTCCTCGGGAGCTGAGATCGGCCTTCTGCCGCTCTCCTTGGCGTCATGCGTCTTTTGCATTGCCTTGGCTAGAGCGCCGTCGTCAGCAGACGGCTCGCCGTCGCT
>NIVC01000761.1:95000-159151 GCA_002269645.1 Macrostomum lignano | reverse complement strand
CCGAGAATGCGGCCGATACGCTGAAGGCACTCTCATGGCTAGCCAGCGACGGCAAGGACAAGAAGCTGAACGACGACCAGGCTGATAGTCTAACCGAGAGCGCCAGCGCGATGAGGAAGGTTCTCGAAGAGGACCCGGAGAGTCTTGGCCTATCCGACGCTGAGGCGCGCAACGCGCTCACTGTGCTGAACGCTCTCGAGAACAAGAAGGCTGGCGACACGGTCAGTCCGGAGCAGCTTGAAGCGCTCGGCAAGGTGGCCAAGATGGTCGAGGAGGGACGCGACAAAGTGCAAAAAGCCGATGAAAGCCGACAGGCTCTAACCGAGCTGGAAAGGTCAGGCGGACAGGTGGACGCCGACACGGCCAAAGACATTTTGGAGGCTATTGGCCAGCCAAGCGACGGCGAGCCATCTGCTGACGACGGCGCTCTAGCCAAGGCAATGCAAAAGACGCATGACGCCAAGGAGAGCGGCAAAAGGCCGATCTCACTCCCGAGGAGCAGAACGCGCTGAGCGACGCTTTGCGTCAAGCCTCGGAGGGACCGCTCGACAAGAGTGCCGCTGAGAAGGCTGGCCTCGACAAGGACGCCCTTGGCGCACTGAAGCTTGCCGAAGACGTGCTGAAGCGACGCGGCGTCAAGGCTGGCGACCTGACTGAGGAAGAGCGCAAAGCGGTCGGCGACGCAGTGAACGCACTCGATGAGGTGCTTGGGTCCGACGCAAGCGGCCTAAGTGACGAGGAGCGAGAAATGCTAGCAGCGACGCTGCAGCGTATCAAGGATCGTCCGTTGGACGAGCTGACCGACGAGGACCGCGCTCAGCTGGCCAAAGCGCTAGCTATGCTGAACAAAAAGAAGAAGAAGGCCGACAAGAAGCGAAAGGAGGGCGAGTCGGCCGAGTCTCTGCGCGACGCAGAGAAGGCCGCCGCAGTTGAGGACGCCGAGAATGCGGCCGATACGCTGAAGGCACTCTCATGGCTAGCCAGCGACGGCAAGGACAAGAAGCTGAACGACGACCAGGCTGATAGTCTAACCGAGAGCGCCAGCGCGATGAGGAAGGTTCTCGAAGAGGACCCGGAGAGTATTGGCCTATCCGACGCTGAGGCGCGCAACGCGCTCACTGTGCTGAACGCTCTCGAGAACAAGAAGGCTGGCGACACGGTCAGTCCGGAGCAGCTTGAAGCGCTCGGCAAGGTGGCCAAGATGGTCGAGGAGGGACGCGACAAAGTGCAAAAAGCCGATGAAAGCCGACAGGCTCTAACCGAGCTGGAAAGGTCAGGCGGACAGGTGGACGCCGACACGGCCAAAGACATTTTGGAGGCTATTGGCCAGCCAAGCGACGGCGAGCCATCTGCTGACGACGGCGCTCTAGCCAAGGCAATGCAAAAGACGCATGACGCCAAGGAGAGCGGCAAAACGGCCGATCTCACTCCCGAGGAGCAGAACGCGCTGAGCGACGCTTTGCGTCAAGCCTCGGAGGGACCGCTCGACAAGAGTGCCGCTGAGAAGGCTGGCCTCGACAAGGACGCCCTTGGCGCACTGAAGCTTGCCGAAGACGTGCTGAAGCGACGCGGCGTCAAGGCTGGCGACCTGACTGAGGAAGAGCGCAAAGCGGTCGGCGACGCAGTGAACGCACTCGATGAGGTGCTTGGGTCCGACGCAAGCGGCCTAAGTGACGAGGAGCGAGAAATGCTAGCAGCGACGCTGCAGCGCATCAAGGATCGTCCGTTGGACGAGCTGACCGACGAGGACCGCGCTCAGCTGGCCAAAGCGCTAGCTATGCTGAACAAAAAGAAGAAGAAGGCCGACAAGAAGCGAAAGGAGGGCGAGTCGGCCGAGTCTCTGCGCGACGCAGAGAAGGCCGCCGCAGTTGAGGACGCCGAGAATGCGGCCGATACGCTGAAGGCACTCTCATGGCTAGCCAGCGACGGCAAGGACAAGAAGCTGAACGACGACCAGGCTGATAGTCTAACCGAGAGCGCCAGCGCGATGAGGAAGGTTCTCGAAGAGGACCCGGAGAGTATTGGCCTATCCGACGCTGAGGCGCGCAACGCGCTCACTGTGCTGAACGCTCTCGAGAACAAGAAGGCTGGCGACACGGTCAGTCCGGAGCAGCTTGAAGCGCTCGGCAAGGTGGCCAAGATGGTCGAGGAGGGACGCGACAAAGTGCAAAAAGCCGATGAAAGCCGACAGGCTCTAACCGAGCTGGAAAGGTCAGGCGGACAGGTGGACGCCGACACGGCCAAGACATTTTGGAGGCTATTGGCCAGCCAAGCGACGGCGAGCCATCTGCTGACGACGGCGCTCTAGCCAAGGCAATGCAAAAGACGCATGACGCCAAGGAGAGCGGCAAAACGGCCGATCTCACTCCGAGGAGCAGAACGCGCTGAGCGACGCTTTGCGTCAAGCCTCGGAGGGACCGCTCGACAAGAGTGCCGCTGAGAAGGCTGGCCTCGACAAGGACGCCCTTGGCGCACTGAAGCTTGCCGAAGACGTGCTGAAGCGACGCGGCGTCAAGGCTGGCGACCTGACTGAGGAAGAGCGCAAAGCGGTCGGCGACGCAGTGAACGCACTCGATGAGGTGCTTGGGTCCGACGCAAGCGGCCTAAGTGACGAGGAGCGAGAAATGCTAGCAGCGACGCTGCAGCGTATCAAGGATCGTCCGTTGGACGAGCTGACCGACGAGGACCGCGCTCAGCTGGCCAAAGCGCTAGCTATGCTGAACAAAAAGAAGAAGAAGGCCGACAAGAAGCGAAAGGAGGGCGAGTCGGCCGAGTCTCTGCGCGACGCAGAGAAGGCCGCCGCAGTTGAGGACGCCGAGAATGCGGCCGATACGCTGAAGGCACTCTCATGGCTAGCCAGCGACGGCAAGGACAAGAAGCTGAACGACGACCAGGCTGATAGTCTAACCGAGAGCGCCAGCGCGATGAGGAAGGTTCTCGAAGAGGACCCGGAGAGTATTGGCCTATCCGACGCTGAGGCGCGCAACGCGCTCACTGTGCTGAACGCTCTCGAGAACAAGAAGGCTGGCGACACGGTCAGTCCGGAGCAGCTTGAAGCGCTCGGCAAGGTGGCCAAGATGGTCGAGGAGGGACGCGACAAAGTGCAAAAAGCCGATGAAGCCGACAGGCTCTAACCGAGCTGGAAAGGTCAGGCGGACAGGTGGACGCCGACACGGCCAAAGACATTTTGGAGGCTATTGGCCAGCCAAGCGACGGCGAGCCATCTGCTGACGACGGCGCTCTAGCCAAGGCAATGCAAAAGACGCATGACGCCAAGGAGAGCGGCAAAACGGCCGATCTCACTCCCGAGGAGCAGAACGCGCTGAGCGACGCTTTGCGTCAAGCCTCGGAGGGACCGCTCGACAAGAGTGCCGCTGAGAAGGCTGGCCTCGACAAGGACGCCCTTGGCGCACTGAAGCTTGCCGAAGACGTGCTGAAGCGACGCGGCGTCAAGGCTGGCGACCTGACTGAGGAAGAGCGCAAAGCGGTCGGCGACGCAGTGAACGCACTCGATGAGGTGCTTGGGTCCGACGCAAGCGGCCTAAGTGACGAGGAGCGAGAAATGCTAGCAGCGACGCTGCAGCGCATCAAGGATCGTCCGTTGGACGAGCTGACCGACGAGGACGCGCTCAGCTGGCCAAAGCGCTAGCTGCTGAACAAAAAGAAGAAGAAGGCCGACAAGAAGCGAAAGGAGGGCGAGTCGGCCGAGTCTCTGCGCGACGCAGAGAAGGCCGCCGCAGTTGAGGACGCCGAGAATGCGGCCGATACGCTGAAGGCACTCTCATGGCTAGCCAGCGACGGCAAGGACAAGAAGCTGAACGACGACCAGGCTGATAGTCTAACCGAGAGCGCCAGCGCGATGAGGAAGGTTCTCGAAGAGGACCCGGAGAGTATTGGCCTATCCGACGCTGAGGCGCGCAACGCGCTCACTGTGCTGAACGCTCTCGAGAACAAGAAGGCTGGCGACACGGTCAGTCCGGAGCAGCTTGAAGCGCTCGGCAAGGTGGCCAAGATGGTCGAGGAGGGACGCGACAAAGTGCAAAAAGCCGATGAAAGCCGACAGGCTCTAACCGAGCTGGAAAGGTCAGGCGGACAGGTGGACGCCGACACGGCCAAAGACATTTTGGAGGCTATTGGCCAGCCAAGCGACGGCGAGCCATCTGCTGACGACGGCGCTCTAGCCAAGGCAATGCAAAAGACGCATGACGCCAAGGAGAGCGGCAAAACGGCCGATCTCACTCCCGAGGAGCAGAACGCGCTGAGCGACGCTTTGCGTCAAGCCTCGGAGGGACCGCTCGACAAGAGTGCCGCTGAGAAGGCTGGCCTCGACAAGGACGCCCTTGCCCTAGAGAAATTGACCGATAATATGAAAGAATCCTTAGATGACGTTGAGGTGCATCAACTCTTAGAACGACCACTAGATAAGATGAAAGGACTCCCAGATGAGGTTGAAATCGCTTTTTCTGATGTCAATGAATTAGACATTGTTCCATTCTTTGGTAGCACCCAGACCTCAGAGGTGATATCGTCTATGCCTGGACAAAAAACATCAGCTGGCGTTTTGAATGCAGTGTTAGACTCTGAATGTCGAGTTTCCGATAGTCTCTTAGAAGCTACTGAACAGCCGTCTAGTATTGCTACGGCAATGCCTGTGGCTAGGAGCTCTCCCGGTTTTTCGCCCACTATACCTTCTCAAGACAGTGCAAAGGTAAAGACTGTTATTGAATGTGCTACCCAGACAGAGAAGCTGGAAGTCCGCGATGAAAGTGATCAATGGGAGGATTCGGGCCGGCTGTCTCTGTCTCTTCAAAATATTCCCGTTGAGGACGATCGTCGTATGTCGTTTGCCTCGATGCCAGACCGTGTAACTGAGACCAGTCTCCTGGTTCCTGCGTTAGCTATTTCCGACAGTCTCGGCAGTTCACAAGAGACGCCAGCAACTGCTTCGCCGGGCTTGTTAGACCAGAGTGCCAACAATCGCCAATCGCAGTCGTCGCGCGATATTGGTCGCCTGCCGCCCTCGCTTGGTTGCTCGGAGTCTCAACTTGTGCGTTCTCGATCGGTTGAGCAAATTGACGCTCTGGTTGTCGGCAGGCCTGCCGAGGCTGCTTCTTCTGAGACGCAGAGGCAGCCCCGTAGAACCCGGGAGATTTCAGTGTCTACAGATGCCGAGACAGGAACTCCACGATCAAGTCGTGGTGTTTGTGATTTCATTATGCTAGACCTGAACCGATGTCGCACTTGGAAGAGATGATTGAAGCGCAGTTGAACTATATTCGAGGCCAGACAGACCTGCTGCTTGAGACTGTAGACAGCTCTCCAGAGCCGACACGAGCTCCATCGCCTGAGCCTGAGCCGGAACAACAGCGCACGGTGGAAGTGGCGGCTTCAGTTCGCACAACCGTTCAGCAAACTCCAGCCCGTGGAAGACCGGCGGAGCCACTGACCCAGCCGAATCCGCGCATCAACCAACTGCGCATGGAAATCCGAAATCAAGAGTGGCGCACCCAGATGGAGATGTTCAAGAGAGAGAGACAGTTTGCCAACTCTCAGTTGGAGGCGACGCGCCTACTGTCGCAATGTCAGCTGGCTGGAACGCGCTCTCCCGCAGCCGAGCCGGCTTCCGGCGCCACAAACTACGCGCGCAAACTCACAGCGGAGAGGAGCAAACTGCTGCGGCCGATTGTTGCTGAACAGACAGTCGAGCCTTCAGAGCATTCGTCAGCGGCGGCTTCAGCGACAACGACGGCGACAACAGTACCGAAAGCACCAACGGCAGAGTCTGGGAATGCTCAGGCTGGCACTGCAGCTGGCGGTGATTATCATCGTCGGTCTCAAGAGTCGACTTCGTCGACTAGTCTAGCCGAGCAGGCCGCTGCTTCTCAAGCAGCACCGCCGCCGCCACCGCCGCCGCTGCCAATTTACCGAACGCGCCCGCCGCGTCGAACTGTGACCGCCACCGCGTCCTTCCTAGACCGATCGGGCCGCCCTGCCATCCGCACGGGGTCGGCGCTGGATGCGATCAACAGATCGGCTCGGATATCTCAGGTGGGCCACTTTCCTTGAACTGCCTCTGCTATTCTCACTGTGTTATTCAGCTACTTTAAATATCACTACTCAGCTTGTACGCAGCTGCATCTAAATGGCTTGCTTTGAGGCAACAAGACACAATAGGTGTACACGCATTGATCTAATTGCTTCTTTTATGCCAGCTCCTCAGAGTGAAAAGAAATATGGTGACTGGTGATAAAAGTTTGTCTTTTAACCGCGAATTCAATTTACAGGGAGTTTCAATCCTATGAATCTAGTAGAATAAATGTCAGTTCACACTACTATTGTTATAAAAGCTTAAATAGTAGTATCAATGACCTACTTATGAGTGCTGTATTTCTGAAAATTTGTGTGGCTACTTGTAGTTCATTCTAGCCAGAATTAGGCCTTCATATAAATCTAAAAAAGGTGACATTTACGTCCTGATACTAGCCTGCATTTGAATAATTGCTTGGTCATGCTTCGGCTTTGAGTACGCTAAATTATCTAGTTGGACACGTTAAAACAAATGCTTGGCATTTTGCTACTATGTTTAATTGCTTAAAATTTGATTTTTAATCTCGTAAGATTGTCGCGGCGGCTCTCGTGACGGCCAACAGAAGTGCAGCAGAGCTGCCGAGTGTAAGTCTCCGCCTGATAGATGAACTTCTCTGGAGCTTTTACTAACCTAAAAGTTGTGATCAAAAGAAATCAGATGTCCTGTTGATGCCGCTGTGATTTGTGCTATTCATACAGTTTGCCAATAGCTTTAACGTCATCGTATCTACTGTACTGTACAATTCCTTGACTTTACTAACCAGTAGTGAGTTAGTAACATATTAACTAGTTGAAGTAGTCGCAATTTACCGATTTGCCGTTCTGTGTAAGAACTGTTTTACGTCACTGTTTTTCATTTGCTTGGATTTTTTAACTATCGTAGTTGCATGTTATCTAAATACGTATATTTTTTGCCCTACATCGTCACTATTATAGTTTAGAGTTTACTTCTATACCTTTTCATAGTGAGGTGGATGCTGTAGGGGTAGAAAGTTGGGGTGGGTGCAGTTGGGGTAGTAACTTACAGGGTATGGGGTGAGGGGGGGTGGGTTCAGTTGGGGTAGTAAATTACAGGGTATGGGGTGAGGGGGGTGGGTTCAGTTGGGGTAGAAAATCACAGGGTATGGGGTGAGGGGGTGGGTTCAGTTGGGGTAGAAAATCATAGGGTATGGGGTGATGGGGTGGGTGCAGTTGGGGTAGAAAATCATAGGGTATGGGGTGATGGGGTGGGTGCAGTAGGGGTAGAAAATCATAGGGAATGGGGTGATGGGGTGGGTGCAGTTAGGGTAGAAAGTCACAGAGTATGAGGTAATGGGGGTGGGTGCAGTTGGGGTAGAAAATCACAGGGCGTGGTGGGTGAAGGACAAGGAATTAAAAAGCTTTTTCAGAAAAAATTGATAAGTAATGCTATGTGATCTTGAATTCCATCTGGTGCAGACAGTGGACGAGAATCTCCGTCAGCACAGGCAGCGTTACAGGCAGCTGCAGGTTACAAGCGACAGATCAAGAGGTGTGGAGCCAGCTAGCAGGTGAGAATGCTTAAACTATTGTCGTTATAAACTAGATTAATTACGAGCTCATTACCAAAGAGCCTGTGTCCCCTTCAAAAATCCCGGTTTGCAGTGCATCGGCCGACTTGGACATGCTGCGGCAGACTCGTGCTAACCTGGAAGAAGCTCGCGCGGGTCTCAACAGCCTTATGAGCAGCCCGCGGTCTCAGGGAGAGCTTTAGTTGCTTTTTGATTGAATCGGGTCGCCAACCATTATAACTAAGCGGCCAGTTTGTTACAATTGAATCAAACTTTATCTTAATTGCTTTGCTTGTTCAAAAAATACGATAAACAATCGGTGTGGTTATTGCTTCGTTGATTTTTAGTTGACCAAAGAGGGGGGTTTGGTCAAGCCAAATAAAGGCAGCAGTCGTGGGGTTTACAGTAAGTATAAAGTGTACGATGTATGAGGTATTGGAGGGATAGGAAAATCAGTGCCGAGAGGTCGATCTCGGAGGGGTAGGAAAGTCAATGGCGTGAGGTGGGTGCCGAAGGGGTAGGAAAGTCAATGGCGTGAGCTGAGTGTCGAAGGGGTAGGAAAGTCAATGGCGTGAGGTGGGTGTCGAAGGGGTAGGAAAGTCAATGGCGTGAGGTGGGTGTCGAAGGGGTAGGAAAGTCAATGGTGTGAGGTGGGTGTCGGAGGGATAGGAAAGTCAGTGGCGTGATGTGGGTGTCGGTGGGGTGAGAAGTTGATTGTGCGAATTTTAGGTTTTAATACAATTATGTAACTGTTTTCTTTAATTTGTGCTGACTAGTTTGACAACGAAGTACTTATCGGAAATTTTAAAAACCTATTTTTGAGCAAAAATCTTTATCCAAATCATATTGGACGTAGCTTTGGTGCTAACATTATTATCAATGCTTCCTTAATTTTTATTGAATTGCTGTGAATTTATCGCATAGCTTAGTTCAACGTGTGCTATGCAGTTTTCCTTATCTGTACTTGTCTAATTGTCTGATTGTCGACTTCTCTATTGTCCAATTTAATTACAAACTGCTTTCTTGCGTTGACAGCCCTTGCTTTGCTCAATAACTGCATCATGTTTCAACAGCTCTGGTTTAGCTGTCATTGTTTGTAATGCATTGTAGTTTTTTCTATTGTATCCTCATTAACAAGACTGTTACTTATTAGCACTCAGTTAATCTGCATGGCCAGATCCACTTCTAGGGGCCAAGCTATTTTTGAGTTTTTATTTCTCATTGATTGACACTTAGCCGCGTAGGGATGTATTATGTACCGAATGTACATAATAGCTTTTAGCTTTAAACTTTTAGCAGCACAACAACTTGGACATGTAAATTAATTCCATTTTTATTTGAGCTGGACTCACCTGCGGTAATTTTTCGAGCTCGTATGTAGTCTTGATGCCCGAGACAGTAAAACGCTATTTTTTTATAATTGCTCAAAGCATCGCTTCCATGTATGTTTAGTAGGTTTTTGCTACTGAAAACTATAATATTAAACTATCTTGTTTTTATAATATCGATTGACTACAAACTATTATTCACGTGTAACTGATACAATTATAAAGAAAGTGGGGTGGGTGTCTTTAGGGTAGGAAAATAACAATGAGTGGAATGGGGTGAGGGAATAACAGGGAGTGGGTTGGGTGTTTTTCGGGTAGGAAATAACAGGGAGTGGGGTGGGTGTTTTTCGGGTAGGAAATAACAGGGAGTGGGGTGGGTGTTTTTCGGGTAGGAAATAACAGGGAGTGGGTGGGTGTCTTTCGGGTAGGAAATAACAGGGAGTGGGGTGGGTGTTTTTCGGGTAGGAAATAACAGGGAGTGGGGTGGGTGTTTTTCGGGTAGGAAATAACAGGGAGTGGGGTGGGTGTTTTTCGGGTAGGAAATAACAGGGAGTGGGGTGGGTGTTTTTCGGGTAGGAAATAACAGGGAGTGGGGTGGGTGTTTTTCGGGTAGGAAATAACAGGGAGTGGGGTGGAGTGTCCTTGGGGTAGGGAGTAACAGGGAGTGGGGTGGAGTGTCCTTGGGGTAGGGAGTAACAGGGAGTGGGGTGGAGTGTCCTTGGGGTAGGGAGTAACAGGGAGTGGGGTGGAGTGTCCTTGGGGTAGGGAGTAACAGGGAGTGGGGTGGGTGTCCTTGGGTTAGGAAATAACAGAGAGTGGGTGGGTGTCTTCAGGGTAGGGGAGTAACTGTGTGGGATGGAAAAATGCTGGCACAAATCGATTCACGACTTCGTCTTACCGGACTTCGTATTTTCTGGAATTTTAGTTATCTCAGAAACTCGGCCATGCCGAATCTGAATACTTGAGTATAACAATGTAGTTCTCAGCTTTTTAGTATTTTTACACTCCATCCTGGAAGCTTTTCTTCGAAAGAACGAAAACTTTCTGTTATTAATAACCAGTATAACAGACACCGATTGGTTCAGACCGAGGCACTTACGCTCGGTTCTCGCAAAAACGACAGCAATGAAGGCAGCAATGAAGTGCCAAAGCGGATCAACGCACTCGCAGGTTCAAAATGGAGACTGGAGCTCGGAGAATCTCTCAGCTCGGACTTGTAAAACCTGGACTGGTTGTCCGCATTGAATCCATCTATTGAATCATCTGCTTTCCAGACTCAACCACCTCCAGTGCTCGGCGCTCAGGCCCAGCTGCCATTGCCCAGAGCAGCGGTGCCAGCCCAGCGCTTCCAGCCAGGCCAGCTGATGCCCGCATGGCGGTCCCGTCCGAGCTGCTCAAGAAGCTCCGGCAGCTGTCGGCCTGAGCACTCCAGCTGGCCTCCTGCCCGCTCCCAGCAGCCTTGTACAGCGAGCCCTTGAAGCTGCTGCCGCTGACGCCGGACACCCAGCGATAGTCGGCGGGACAGAGCCGGCCCGGCTCGAGACCCTCCGACTGCTTGACGAAGACTCGGAGCTGCCGGCTGGAACAGCCGCTGCTCGCCATCGAGCTGGGATCGAGCAGCAGCTGCGAGCTGCAGGCATCGAAGGAGAACAGCAGGCAGACCTGAGCGTCCAAGGCGTGTCCGGCCTCCATGGTGAAGGCCCGGCACCGCGGAGCTGCGCGACAGCGAAAGGCGCAGTTGGCGATGTCCAGGTCGAGCCGCTGGTAGTGGGCTGGCGACACGCAGTTGGAGGCGAGGATCGAGTGGAAGGAGGTTGGCCGAATGCAGCAGGTCGCAGGTCGGCGGAGCAGCAGCAGCGGCAGCAGCAGGGGAATCGGGACCATATGGTGTGACCTTCCTGGGGCATGCAGCCCCATCTGCGAGGGGTCCCTGAACACCCACTCCCAGCTATGAACACAGTGTCACAACCTTCAGGAAAATGCAACATCAACATCCTTGATGCCGAAGCCGAAGCGAGGCAGAGGCGGGCGACAACCTGCACGTCCTGCCCCTAGGGAGATCATCGGCCTCATTTGCAAGCATGGCGCGTCTGCCCCTTCCAGATCGGCAGCGCTGGAAACAGAAGAGCCCTTGGAAGAAAGAAAACATGGAAGCTCTTCTGGGAATGAAATCGCGTATTTCCGTCACTGCCAATTGAATCAGGCTTCTATGAAAAGTTGACGCGAATGAAGCAAGCGATGCATTTTTTCTAACAATTGCCGTACCAATAAACAATTTTCTTAGTGTTTGCTTAACATACAGGTGTTTTCTATCCCACTTTAGTGAGTTATATCGGGGTTTTGAATCCAGTCGTTCCCACACCTCAGCCGCTCAACATTTCGCACCTGTAAGCTCTACCTCGCACGCACCTGTTGACGGGTGTCTTGGAGCGACTAGTTTTCAAGTGCGACATTTTCTGGCAGGCCTATTGTCAAATTATGCTGTCAATCAATATTTTTCTGGAGAAAATACTTCCTTGTAGTGCCTTTGCTGCACAATTATTTAAACTTTTACTACTCAAACACGTTCTTACTACTCAAACACGTTTTTACCAGCTCAAAAACGTTAAAGCGTGTTTCTATAAATAGATACGAGGAATCGCGCTCAACTTTCATGAAGAAACAATTCCATCCACGAGAAACATCTCCCTTCAAAAATCCCCATAGATCCTGTTGTTGGGAACAGGGGAGCCAGTCTTCCACTAACAAGTTGGCGCAAAGTGGAGTGAAGGATTGGGGCCGTAGCCCAGAGGTCCAGCGCGGCGCTCTGATGTGCCAGCGGCCCAGGCTCGATTCCAAGTGCAGTCGCATTAATTTGGGGCTAAATTGGGATCTCTGCGGGAGCACGAGAATTTCCCGCAGGGTTTTTCCTGTCGGAATTTCAGGTCAACTCCAGTCTATAGACAATGCTGGACTAGATTAGAACTAGACTAGCTTTTGAATTCGATTGGATTTGACTTGAACTTACGATAGGAAAAACCCTCCGGGAAAACCTTAGCAGGAAATTCTCATAGACCCATCTCTGCTTGGTTCTGCACCTGTAATTAACGCCCTAAAGGCCAAACATCAAGGCGCAGTGATGTGTACATGCCTAACGATAAATAAAGTTAGGGCCGCTGTACACTCCTGTGTGAGTGTGTGCCTGCTCAGGAAAGTCGGCGGAATGGGCAGTAATACCTCTCGCCGGTTGTGTGACAATGTCGGTTAAAGTGCGCCAGGGTGCGCACAACCCCACTGATTCTAACTGAGCTAAACTCTATGAAACTTTTTATTTTGAGTACAAACATCAAAAACCATGTTTAAAATGCAATCTCAAAATCATCGGAAAACGTTCTGGAGTTTTGCGACGCAGCCGAGACAGTTCTGCTGAGCTCGGATGTATCGAATGTATTGGAACTCGATTTAGAGATTTAGAGTTACTGGGCCAAAAACAAATGGTTTTTTCCTAAAAAGCACAAGCGTTTTTACTACAAGTGGCTTTGTAGGTACGAGTAAGTAACGATATTAGTGAGTAGCGCAAAGCTGTAGCTGTTGAAAAATAGAATTCAATTGTCGCTCCAGAACGGGTCGAGGCACTCGCAGGCTCCGTAGTACTTAACCGAATTCGGCTTGTCGTCCAGACCAGAATCGACAATTCTGGCACGTAAGTTGGAGTTCGGTGGATCGTTAGGAGCGCTGGACCCCCAGACTCCGCCACTGGTCGTGTTCAGCAGCGGCAGCGGCCAGCCGCAGTCCGCCCACGCCCAACTGCCGTTGCTCAGAATCGATGCGCCAACCCAGATTTGCTGGCTGGAAAGTCCAGCTGACGCCCTCACGTCCTGCAGCTCCTCGACGCTGCTGAGATCGGCCAGCTTCGTCAGCGGCATCCCAGTGGCAAAGCCGAGCTCGGCCCGAGCTCGGTCCGCCGAGATCGGGCCGAGCTCGGCGGGTTGACGGCGGTTCTAGCTCGGGCCGACGACCTCGGGCCGAGGTCGGCTGACCGCGGTAATGCCGAGTAGCTTTGCACTATACTTTCTATTTAGCTTATTATAAAGCTTATATTGCTTCTTGCAGATTGACTACATGTAGGTGCCACTTTCACTTTCTATAGAATTTTACTGTACATGTACAATTCGGTATTACATGAAAAAGAAAAGGTGAATGGGAAAACGACATGACACGAATTGAAACCATCGAGTTAAAGATCCCATGTCATTCCTAGCATGTTAGTGCATTGCAGTGGTAATGTACGCTCGTATATGAGCCTAGTTATGGTGAGCCTCTAGTATAACTAGTTTAATTGATTTCCCCTCGGAATTAGATACATATCCACCAGACTCAGTTCTCTGACCCAACAAATATACAACCAACAACCATGTTCAGGATTAAATGATTGTGAAATAAGACAACGATTTAGAACTTAAAATAATTGAATTAAAAGAACACCGCAACAGTAAATCCACCACAAGCACACTAGTGTATTATCAAATGCTAATAATGATACAAGATTAACTTTCAAACCAATAAGCAAGAAAACAGAGAAAAAGTAGCTAAACAGCTGAAAACAGAGGTTGAGTTAAGGGTTGTGATACGGATTTGGTTGAGCATTTATTAACATTATAAACTGTAAAGACTTCACTTTAGATTGTAGAACGAGACGCTTGATACGAGGAAAGCGACTGCAATTTATATTGTAAATATTGAGCACGATACATTGGGTGTAAGAGGCTTAAGGGTGGAGAGCAAGAGCGGCCAGAATGCAGAGCGCACATAAGAATGTACAGCGAAATATCGCAGAATGGAGCACGCAGCAAACTGGTAAAAAACCACCTCAAAACACGGAGTAAAAACAAGCTAACAAAACAAACAACAATTTGCTCAGCCAAGTCACCAGACTCCTCCCCACAAAGATTAAGCGTTAGATAAAAACGGGAATAAAAGACGCAAATCAGTTTACAGTCCATAGAGGAACAGTCCATAGTCACTGGTAGCGCAGCCGGTCAGCTTAAGCTCTTGCCCTGGTCGAACGTCAAAGTGGCGCCGCAGAGCTCAACTCTGGCGCCTGGCCAGGCGTCTCCGCAGGGGCCTCTGGTTGATCGTCAGACACCTCGGCACATAGCGGTTGCTCAACTTTGGAAGGCGCCGCAGGCACTTGATTGATGTGCCGATGGACCTCTCGACCATCGTCAAACTGGCAAGAGACACAGCCCTGGAGCAGTCGGTCAGAACAGCAGGCTTCCAGCTGCCATCAGCAGCAAAGTCCCTCGCAACGACTGCGTTGCCCATCTCAATGTGGTGGTCATGGGCATGGGTGTCGTGCTGCTGCTTCTGGATCGCTTGTGGGTAGCCTTAGAATCTCGCCCCATTTTCTCAAAGTGTTGTATCTAGAACATCAAGGGGGTTAGAATTGAAGCCATATGATGAAAAAGTAAAAAAATTGGAATCAAATGCATAAATGGAAAATACAAAAATGATACCCAAATCTGGCCTGCAGTGCAAAACTGATGCCAAATATGGCATAGGGCCCTAGTATATAAAAATAGCATCAATATCTAGTCTATGGTGCAAAAATAAAGTAAAAACCTATAATAGTAAAATAAGTATACTATAGTTGTACTAAAAAGTCATTAGAAAAACAATATAGTATAATATGAATACTATGAATCTATTCAAAAGAGTAAAAAATTGGCATATACAGCAAAATTACATTAAATTGCCTGCCATAAAATGCACAATTGGCATTATATCCTGGCCCATAGTACATAAACAATGTCTTAAATTAATTGATAGTATGTAATTCATGATGGCATTGCCATAGACAAATAAAAAAATAAGAAGCTAGACCTAATATAGTAGGGATAAAAATATCATAGGAGCCTAAAAATCTGGCTTTATTTAGGCCATTTTAGACTTTTCAAATCACAGGATTTATGACCTAAGCTAGATATCATTCCTACAGTTAAGTTATGGTAACTCCTATTGCAATCCTATACTTTTCAACATTTTATCATGAAAATATGCTTTTTGTAGATAAATTGTTTAGTAAAATTTCCATTTAAGAATCTTGAGCTAAGTCCAGGATTTGGGACGCGACAAGAAATTCTTCTCCTCGGATTTATTCACTTTTAACTCCTAGATAACTATTTGATGGCCATTCTGAAAATAGCTGATGAATTGCCATCGTAATATGTCTAATTATCATTAATGAAAACATATTTCATACGCCTATTCATAAATTGTAAGCAAATCTTCATTAAACCCAAAAAAGCAAGTTTACATTGCATTACAGTGTAGCTATAGTTCAATTAGTTACGGCTTAACTGTAAGACTAAGTATGTCTCTGGAATTTTTGCCGAAACATCTAAATGCTTCCAAAGAACGTGTAATAAAAATAATAACTAAGAAGCTACGAGCTAAATGAATTGCCACGTTAAAAAGAGCTAGACACTGTTTACAATTGACTTGACCTGCACGGGAGCAATATATTCAAATGAATGGCAAAAAATGAGCAATAATTACGCCTTAAGTAAATTCTAAAGCAGTTAATT
This sequence comes from Macrostomum lignano, assembly GCA_002269645.1. NCBI lineage: Eukaryota > Metazoa > Platyhelminthes > Macrostomidae > Macrostomum > Macrostomum lignano. The sequence goes on along the minus strand of NIVC01000761.1, from coordinate 143,641 downwards.
ATTTATTTATATTTTTACTAACGAAGCTATGTTCTTTAATCTGGTAAATTACTCATATATATAATTGTTAAAATCCAGTACTTCGAATTTTCCGTACCTATAACGCATGCACTTCATGGTCGTCTCGAAGGAGAATAAATCCATAAAAGTCAAATCACCTACTCAACGAGGAAACTAATTCAGTAAAAACACAATTAGTATGTGTAAAAAGCACATTACACCACTTTGGTGGATCAAAAGTGCTGTATGATTGCGTTGTTTTTGTTTATTGCAAAAGAGTCACTTTTTCAGTGTAAATTATTCATCTATATTTATGCGGGTTTTTTTTAATCATATTGAATTCATTAGCGTAGGTAAATTCTGCATAATTGATTAAAACTTTTAATCGGTTAACGGCGCGGCACCCCGAGGTTCTACCGAGTTCGGGCCGACGTCGGCTGGCCGACTTTAGTATGGCCGATCGAATGCCGAGTGGCCGACGTCGGCCCGAGCTCGGACCGAGCTCGGCTTTGCCACTGGGATGGCGGACCCGTCTGAGCTGCTCAAGAAGCTCCGGCAGCTGTCGGCCTGAGCACTCCAGCTGGCCTCCTGCCCGCTCCCAGCAGCCTTGTACAGCGAACCCTTGAAGCTGCTGCCGCTGACGCCGGACACCCAGCGATAGTCGGCGGGACAGAGCCGGCCCGGCTCGAGACCCTCCGACTGCTTGACGAAGACTCGGAGCTGCCGACTGGCGCAGCCGCTGCTCGCCATCGAGCTGGCATCGAGCAGCAGCTGCGAGCTGCAGGCATCGAAGGAGAACAGCAGGCAGACCTGAGCGTCCGAGGCGTGTCCGGCCTCCATGGCGAAGGCCCGGCACCGCGGAGCTGCCCGACAGCGAAAGGCGCAGTTGGCGATGTCCAGGTCGAGCCGCTGGTAGTGGGCTGGCGACACGCAGTTGGAGGCGAGGATCGAGTGGAAGGAGGCGGGCCGCGTGCAGCAGGTCGCAGGTCGGCGGAGCAGCAGCAGCGGCAGCAGCAGGAGAACGAAGTTACAGGATTTCATATTCTTCGACAGTGGAGGCACTTCGTTGAGTTTTGAGTGCAGAGGAAAACGTTGCTGCTGTCTATCTTTTCATTTTGTTGCATTTTGAGTGGATTTTATCAAATATTCCTTCCGGGTGTGTTCTTCAAGCATCTGTCATTGGCTATGCTCAGCATGCTAGAAGCTGGTCGACTCAGGTTCTTCTACTTACTGTCTTACTTCTCTGAGTGAGCTTTAGTCTTCGCATGCCATCAGGCATAGCTAGCAATTTCCTTCTCTCCATCTCTTCGTCTCTCTTTCTCTTCTCTTCTCTCTGTTCTTTATTGCTATATACTAAAGTTGACGTGTTGTTCCTCTGACAGGCATCTCCAAAAATACACGCGAGTCAGCATTGAAATTTATATGAAAAAAATCGCCAACTTTTCGGGTCAGGCTTATAGGCTATCGCTTGCATTTTAATGATGTTTTATTTCCCCATTTTAAGATCCTCAAAAAGCAGAAATCATGTACGAGTATTGTAGGAGGTGAGTGTCGCATGTCAAGTGCTATTGAAGGAAAATCACGCGTATTTAGAGAGAAAACTTCTCATTTAAAATTTACGGTGGAAGGTGGATAAAAACATCTTTGCTTGGCGGGTGGAACTTTTGACTGTTGTTGGGTATACTTATTTAAACACTGTGATTCCTTTCTTTGTGGTCTTCCCAATGAGGAGCGCAGACTGCTAATTTGCGTCTATAATTTTCTGAGACTATAAAACTTATCTCACCTGATCTGTTGTGATCCAATGTATTGGCCCGCAGTGTACTTTAGCCGCCCTATTGTTGTGTTTTATCTTCCCCCGCTGTGATTGGCTGCTTGCTTTTTCTTCGCCTGTTTCTGTGTGACCCTCCCCACCTCCTCCATCATACTCGTATAGCATAATGTAATTTACTGGATTTTGTTGCATTTGCACTGGGCCTATTTGATTTATTGATTGTTGATTGGTTTTAGTATATTTACGCAGCCGCTGTCTGCGATTTTCTCTCCCCCTTCCCCCGATTATTGTACATGTAATTCTTTGCTCGCCGTGCCTTCCCATTGGCTGGCTCCTTGTCGCCTGCCCCCCTAGTTTTTCTACCCAGTTGTATTAAGCGTGAATGCAGCCAATTCTCTCTCTCTGCCCCACCCCGCCGTTTCTCTTACCCTGCAGTTTTAGCCCCACCTCAGGCCTGTACAATTTGTTTTTGCGTCAGCACCGCTCGTCCGGCCTGCCTCTGTTCTTTCGGGTTCACTTAGGGCATTGTCGCCAGGGCCTGTGCCTTCGATGCAATCCTGGTTGCGGTTCTACTGCCTGCGCGTTAGTGCTGACTCTCCCTGCTCGTACCGCGCGCGGAACATGCCGGCTGGTCCGTCTCGGAACACAACAGGACCTTTTTGGCCGCTTCAATCACCTGATTCAGCTTGCGGCAGTACTTGATTTGTGCAGAGCTGTGATGCAGCTGTCAGTCAGAAGTAGCACTTGTTCTTGTACGATTTTAAGCAGCGCTTTTTGACTAGAATTCACATTGCACCTTAGCCGCACCAAATGCCGTTGAATCTGAGTAGGCCTGCATTTTTATAGCTCCACACAAAGGAGGCGATAATTTTTGTTGAGCCTTGACAGGTGTGGTTCAGTTTTACAACCAGACAATGGAGTCAGACAATGACAGATTTGGTCTATAGTTCTGAAGTCAGACAATGGCAGATTGTGTCTATGGTTGTGGAGTCAGACAATGACAGATTTGGTCTATAGTTCTGAAGTCAGACAATGGCAGATTGAGTCTATGGTTGTGGAGTCAGACAATGACAGATTGTGTCTATGGTTCTTGAGTCAGACAATGGCAGATTGTGTCTATGGTTGTGGAGTCAGACAATGCCAGATTGTGTCTATGGTTGTGGAGTCAAACAATAACAGATTGTGTCTATGGTTGTGGAGTCAGACAATGGCAGATTGTGTCTATGGTTGTGGAGTCAGACAATGACAGATTTGGTCTATAGTTCTGAAGTCAGACAATGGCAGATTGTGTCTATGGTTGTGGAGTCAGACAATGACAGATTGTGTCTATGGTTCTTGAGTCAGACAATGGCAGATTGTGTCTATGGTTCTTGACTCAGACAATGGCAGATTGTGTCTATGGTTCTTGAGTCAGACAATGGCAGATTGTGTCTATGGTTGTGGAGTCAGACAACGGCAGATTGTGTCTATGGTTCTTGAGTCAGACAATGGCAGATTGTGTCTATGGTTGTGGAGTCAGACAATGACAGATTGTGTCTATGGTTCTTGAGTCAGACAATGGCAGATTGTGTCTATGGTTGTGGAGTCAGACAATGACAGATTGTGTCTATGGTTGTGGAGTCAGACAATGGCAGATTGTGTCCATGGTTGTGGAGTCAGACAATGGCAGATTGTGTCTATGGTTGTTGAGTTAGAAAATGGCAGACTGTGTCTATGGTTGTGGAGTCAGACAATGGCAGATTGTGTCTATGGTTGTGGAGTCAGACAATGACAGATTGTGTCTATGGTTGTGGAGTCAGACAATGACAGATTGTGTCCATGGTTGTGGAGTCAGACAATGACAGATTGTGTCTATGGTTCTTGAGTTAGAAAATGGCAGACTGTGTTCTTCAGACACTTTCAATATCGCCACGCCGCTTGTACGCAGCTTGTCTGTCTGTCTGTCTGTCTGTCTGTCTGTCTGTCTGTCTGTCTGTCTGTCTGTCTGTCTGTCTGTCTCTCTGTCTGTCTGTCTGTCTGTCTGTCTGTCTGTCTGTCTGTCTGTCTGTCTGTTTGTCTGTCTGTCTGTCTGTCTGTCTGTCTGTCTGTCTGTCTGTCTGTCTAACTCTGTCTACCTCTCTCTCTCCCCTCTTTCTCTCTCTCTCTCTCTCTCTCTCTCTCGCTTTTTTACATATGTCTCAGACCGATCGTCCTGTCTAGCGTCTGGCTTGAAATAAAAACTGACTTTCAGCTTAGCATTGTTTGTTTGATGTCATACTTACGCCCGTAGATGAGTCTGACGGGCACAGAGAATGACGAGACCAATTTTTGCACCGTCATACGACGCCAGTGCCTGCTCACTTTACTAAGACTGTTTTTTGAAGTCCCATGATGAAAACTGGATTAAATAACTATAGAAACTAAATACGCTCGGACATCTCCACACGAACCAGCAATGTCACCGGCCGACGGAACTAAGGAGGCAGCAGACGGGACGAACGGAAGAGACGGGACTGAGCCATGCCGTCACGACCGTGAGGAACAGCTTCAACAACAAATTCCACTGCAACCTTGCTACTCCGGAATCCATCGCCAATATTGTCTGCTTTCATGACGCCTAGTAGACTTTCGTAGGATCGCAGAATCGCGAGGTCCAAGTCGGCGATGTGGTGTTGTTCATGGATTCCGGAGTACCAAGGTTGCAGTAAAAGTTGTTGAAGCTGTGCATTACCGTCGTGACAGCGGTGACTCGGTTGTGTCTTCTACGTTTGTCTACATGTAGTCTGCTGCTTAGTCGTGGTTCTTTTGGCAGCTAAGAGCTTTTGACCATCGGTAGTCTGCAGTGGTACCGTTTGAGCGTCAAGCAATCGTACAGCCGCGTGGAACGTCTTGAAGTTGTCCGAAATTATCGACGGGATGCCACGAAGGAAGCACAGAATCGACGTAGACTCTACAAAAACGGCTGGATGATCAGGTCTGGTACCACTTTGAGGAGAACAGCATGCAAATAGCGGAATGCAGGCCTTGTGCTGGAAGTCACCCCCTGCGGTACTGCAGCGGACTGCATTAGTCGAGGCCAGCATTCTAGAATGCTCTTGACGTTTTAAGTCGCAACGATGGCAACTGAGCCTGCTGGTTTGCTTTTTGCGGCAATCCTTTTAGTCGGATACCTGTGTTGCCTGTTGTTGCCAGCTAACCTTTTTCGAGCTTTTATAATCCAAAATACTCTCCGTGGGCAACCTTCCTGTGGGCGAGATCGACAAGCAATATTTGAAAGGTGAAATTTGTGGGACACAGCACGGGCGAATCTTGTCAAGTGCAAGATCGAACTCTCCTAGACGTCTCCTAAACGTCCCAAAAGTCACTTGAAAGAAGTCCAAACACATCGCTTTGGAATGCGCTCAAAAGTTATGGGTGAAGTGTCTAAGTACAGCTGAGCACTCACTGATTTTGCAAAAGTTTTTATTAATCTTATTTTCACTTTTGCAACAGAATGTGAATTGCAGAGTAAAGTACCTTCTGTTTCAGGCGATTTGAGCATATCTCTAGCAACTCAAGGTGCTAGTAATCAAACTTCAAATCCCCAGAACGGATCCAGGCATTCGCAGGCGCCAAAATAGTCAGTTGAATCCGGCTTGTCGTCTATACCAGAATGGCTAATTCTGGCACGTAAGTTGAGTTTCGGTGAATCGTTAGGAGCGCTGGACCCCCAGACTCCGCCATATGCAGCGCTCAGCAGCGGCAGCGGCCAGCCGCAGTCCGCCCACGCCCAGCTGCCGTTGCTCAGAATCGATGCGCCAACCCAGATTTCCTGGCTGGAAAGTCCAGCCGACGCCCTCACGTCCTGCAGCTCATCGACGCTGCTGAGATCGGTCAGCTTCGTCAGCGGCATGGCGGACCCGTCCGAGCTGCTCAAGAAGCTCCGGCAGCTGTCGGCCTGAGCACTCCAGCTGGCCTCCTGCCCGCTCCCAGCAGTCTTGTACAGCGAGCCCTTGAAGCTGCTGCCGCTGACGCCGGACACCCAGCGATATTCGGCGGGACAGAGCCGGCCCGGCTCGAGACCCTCCGACTGCTTGACGAAGACTCGGAGCTGCCGGCTGGCGCAGCCGCTGCTCGCCATCGAGCTGGCATCGAGCAGCAGCTGCGAGCTGCAGGCATCAAAGGAGAACAGCAGGCAGACCTGAGCGCCCGAGGCGTGTCCGGCCTCCATGGCGAAGGCCCGGCACCGCGGAGCTGCCCGACAGCGAAAGGCGCAGCTGGCGATGTCCAGGTCGAGCCGCTGGTAGTGGGCTGGCGACACGCAGTTGGAGGCGAGGATCGAGTGGAAGGAGGCGGGCCGCGTGCAGCAGGTCGCAGGTCGGCAGAGTAGCAGCAGCGGCAGCAGCAGGGGAATGATGGAGCCGGTGAGCATTGCAGTGTGGGAAAATCAGGCTTTTCTGCTTTTGTCAGAGATGCTGAGCTGGTCGCGAAAAATTTCGAACGTGAAAAGCATCTGCAGCTGTGGCTTAATTTATCTGCCTATCTGACATAGTGGAGCAGATGTTGTTAGCTACGCTCGCAGCAAGTTGCTACGGATGACTGCGTGAGTTGCCTCTCTTGGAAATATTTTTTGCTAACAGTTGTTTCTAAACGGCATTCAAATATTTCAACAATTCTTTCACGAGAAGCAGGTGTTTTATGCCAGCCAGTTTGTGCTAAAAAATAGTTTCAGCTGCATAACGTTTGTGAAAACATGTTCAAGGTCGCAGTCTTCGTACTCGAAAGCAAAGGTGCACCGGTTGTACTAACGAACGGAAACAATGCTAATCTATTCGCGCAGATAATTTCCAATCACAGAAACAGAAAGATTAAATTGAAATCCGAGAATCGATAGTTATCAAAGCATATGATCAACCGAAACTCTGTCGTTACTTGAGTACTTATGGCGGTAAAAAAGACCCGATTGAAAAATCCATTCGGTCATAACCGTGAATTTCTGTTCAGAGCAGCGCGCACACTTCGCTGCTCCCCGGTTCCTCGTCTGCTTTTCCTTTGCTAGCGGCCGCCTTCTTCCCTCCTCGAGACTTGCCGCCTCCCTTGCCCTGGTGCTGCTGTTGCCGCTTCTGCTTCGACTTGGCGGCCTGGACAGCGGCGGGCACAGCGAACGTGTCCTCGGTGCCAACCGATAGAATCGTGCCAACCTCGTCGGCGAAGTCGCCAGGCAGCCGGACGGCCGGTCCACCGTTCGTTCCCTCGCTGGCCGCGGCCGCCTGCCGAAGGCGGACGATTTCGTCGGCCAATCGGTTCAAGCCGGACTCGCGAGCTCGAACTTCCAGGCGCTTGGCGGTGCCGTCCGAGGTGCTGATGGGCTGGAGGGGAGTACATAAAGCTACTACTACTACTACTACTACTACTACTACTACTACTACTACTACTACTACTACTACTACTACTACTACTACTACTACTACTACTACTACTACTACTACTACTACTACTACTACTACTACTACTACTACTACTACTACTACTACTACTACTACTACTACTACTACTACTACTACTACTACTACTACTACTACTACTACTACTACTACTACTACTACTATTACTACTACTACTACTACTACTACTCACGTCAGCCGGTGGGGGAACTCCAGCTTCCAGCAGGCGGCACCCGATATCCTCTCGCTGCTGATCGATGCACAACCCGATGAGGCTGGGGAATCTGTGCGGCTGCCTGGGAAAAATCCGATTGACTTGGTCCACCAGGCAGACTGGCATATCCGGCCAGGTGTCCGACAGCAGACTGTCCACGTCGGCCAGAGAGTCTCGCTTCACAGCGTCCTGCAGGTTGAGGTGCAGCAGGAGCAGGCTGTGCGCGAAGCAGGCCGGGTCTCGGCGCTCCGCCCGGATGGCCTGTCGGTAGTAGGCCCGGGTGGCGGCTGCCGAGTCATCAGCCTGACGACGGGCTGCTGCTCCGGAGGTTGTTGAGCTGGACTTTGACTGCGGTTGGTGATGATGATTTTGACGTGAACTACTAAAGTAAAATGAAGGCGCACATATAAATATAAAAGTACAAAACATGTGAAGGATGATCACTGTACCAACTACAGATGGGGCGCCAACTACAACTACAGGGAGGGCGCCAGCTACAGAGGGGCGCAAGCTACGGAGGGGGCGCCAACTACAGAGGGGGCGCCAGCTACAACTACAGAGGGGGCGCCAGCTACAACTACAGAGGGGGCGCCAGCTACAACTACAGAGGGGGCGCCAGCTACAACTACAGAGGGGGCGCCAACTACAACTACAGAGGGGGCGCCAACTACAGAGGGGGCGCCAGCTACAACTACAGAGGGGGCGCCAACTACAGAGGGGGCGCCAGCTACAGAGAGGGCAGTGCCAACTACAGAGGGGGCGCCAACTACAACTACAGAGGGGGCGCCAGCTACAGAGGGGGCACCAGCTACAGAGGGGGCGCCAGCTACAGACTATAACAATATTTCTAAGCACAATTGGGTGAAGAGAACAGCTGACCTGATTCACCAGCTGAGCATCAGCTGCCTTCAGCAGACTCTGGTGCATAAAATCCTGATCGGCACCCAGCGAATAATCCAAGGCTGTTCGATTGCACTGGAATCGTAGGGATGGACGCTTTGAGAGTCCCAGACGATTAATTGTTTTTAAGTTAGACAGTGTATTAAATAGTTACTAATATCTCGTTAGTGACTGCCTACTTATGAGTAGTAATAAAAGTAGCTGACACTGTTAGATACTAGCTTACACCAGTTAGACAGTAGCTTACACCTGTTAGACAGTAGCTTACACCAGTTAGACAGTAGTTTATACCTGTTGGACAGTAGCTTACACTTGTTAGACAGTAGCTTACACCTGTTAGACAGTAGCTTACACCTGTTAGACAGTAGCTTACACCAGTTAGACAGTAGCTTACACCAGTTAGACAGTAGCTTACACCTGTTAGACAGTAGCTTACACCAGTTAGACAGTAGTTTATACCTGTTGGACAGTAGCTTACACTTGTTAGACAGTAGCTTACACCTGTTAGACAGTAGCTTACACCTGTTAGACAGTAGCTTACACCTGTTAGACAGTAGCTTACACCTGTTAGACAGTAGCTTACACCTGTTAGACAGTAGCTTACACCTGTTAGACAGTAGCTTACACCTGTTAGACAGTAGCTTACACCTGTTAGACAGTAGCTTACACCTGTTAGACAGTAGCTTACACCTGTTAGGCAGCCACCGAAACTCACATAGTCGGTGAGGCGCACGCACTCGGAGCTGCACCTGTCCAGCACCTGTTTCAATATGAATCGCCGTTCAAATATCACTGCCCAGTGGGCCAGGCTGTGACTTTTCTTGTCAGTGATGTCGCAGAGCTCTTTGGTCACAGCATCCTTGAATCCGCTGGTGTTGCCTTGTATTATGAGCTGACGAAGCTGACGGTACTGCAGCTGATATTGAGATGAGGGTTTAAAGTCATGTGATATTCATGGTTTTATTATTCATCTACATTATTACACAAAAATAATCATACATAAGATTGGAATGGTCATACATCAGATAAGAATGGTCATAGATTAGATGACAATGGTCATGCACCACGTGACAATGGTCATACACCACATTAGAATGGGCATAAGTCACATGAAAATAATCATACTTCACATACATCAGATGAGAATGGTCATAAACTAGATGAGAATGGTCATACATCCGATGAGAATGGTCATACATCCGATGAGAATGGTCATAGATCAGATGAGAATGGTCATAGATCAGATGAGAATGGTCATAGATCAGATGAGAATGGTCATAAACTAGATGAGAATGGTCATAGATCAGATGAGAATGGTCATAAACTAGATGAGAATGTTCATGCATCACATGAGAATGATCATACGTCCCGAGATTTTTTATTACATTTTTATTTCGACTACAGTAATGCCCGTTGAATTCCTACGTGGAAAGACCGTAAGCCCAGGTAATATAACAATCAAGGTAACTGTATATTTATTTAATTAGGAAAGCCATTTTTATCCTTAGATGAAGTGATTCAGCTGCAATTGCCTAAAGCTTTTTGCTTACTATGCTCAGCAATTCATTTTTGTGCAGCAATTCTGTCAGAACTCTGGGAGCCTGGAATATTCCGCCATCTCTCCATCTCTCCATCATCCCCCCCAGCCTCCACATTGTCTACCAACCCGCACGTCTCTCTCTGTCGATAGAAAAATTTGAAGAAAAAAAAATCATTTTTTTTCTGCTTTTTCCGACGCTGCACATTTGTCTCCATCTATTTATTCCGTTTCTATGATTCCAGCATCCAGTTTCTCAGGCTAGCGGGATTGCAACTCTCTGAATGGCTTTTGTTCTCGGGGACTGTTTAATGTGAGACTGATTATGCCATGGGAGGATGGCAACAGATATGAGATTAATTCAACAAAAGTACATGAGAATGGTCATACACAGCTACATGAGAACGGTCATACACTGCTGCGTGGGAATGGTCATACACAGCTACATGAGAATGGTAACACACAGCTACATGGGAATGGTCATACACAGCTACATGAGAATGGTCATACACAGCTACGTGAGAATGGTCATACACAGCTACATGAGAGTGGTCACACACAGCTACATGAGAATGGTAACACACAGCTACGTGAGAATGGTCATACACAGCTACATGAGAGTGGTCACACACAGCTACATGAGAATGGTAACACACAGCTACATGGGAATGGTCATACACAGCTACATGAGAATGGTCATACACAGCTACATGAGAATGGTCATACACAGCTACATGAGAATGGTCATACACAGCTACATGAGAATGGTCCTACACAGCTACGTGAGAATGGTCATACACAACTACATGAGAAAGGTCATACACAACTACATGAGAATGGTCATACACAGCTACGTGAGAATGGTCATACACAGCTACATGAGAGTGGTCACACACAGCTACATGAGAATGGTAACACACAGCTACATGGGAATGGTCATACACAGCTACATGAGAACGGTCATACACAGCTGCGTGGGAATGGTCATACACAGCTACATGAGAATGGTCATACACAGCTACATGAGAGTGGTCACACACAGCTACATGAGAATGGTCATACACAGCTACATGAGAATGGTAACACACAGCTACATTGGAATGGTCATACACAGCTACATGAGAATGGTCATACACAGCTACATGAGAATGGTCATACACAGCTACATGAGAATGGTCCTACACAGCTACGTGAGAATGGTCATACACAACTACATGAGAAAGGTCATACACAACTACATGAGAATGGTCATACACAGCTACGTGAGAATGGTCATACACAGCTACATGAGAGTGGTCACACACAGCTACATGAGAATGGTAACACACAGCTACATGGGAATGGTCATACACAGCTACATGAGAATGGTCATACACAGCTACATGAGAATGGTCATACACAGCTACATGAGAACGGTCATACACAGCTGCGTGGGAATGGTCATACACAGCTACATGAGAATGGTCATACACAGCTACATGAGAGTGGTCACACACAGCTACATGAGAATGGTCATACACAGCTACATGAGAATGGTAACACACAGCTACATTGGAATGGTCATACACAGCTACATGAGAATGGTCATACACAGCTACATGAGAATGGTCATACACAGCTACATGAGAATGGTCCTACACAGCTACGTGAGAATGGTCATACACAACTACATGAGAAAGGTCATACACAACTACATGAGAATGGTCATACACAGCTACATGAGAATGGTCATACACAGCTACATGAGAATGGTCATACACAGCTACATGAGAATGGTCATACACAGCTACATGAGAATGTTCATACACAGCTACATGAGAATGGTCATACACAGCTACATGAGAATGGTCCTACACAGCTACATGAGAATGGTCATACACAGCTGCGTGGGAATGGTCATACACAGCTACATGAGAATGGTCACACACAGCTACATGAGAATGGTCACACACAGCTACATGAGAATGGTCATACACAGCTACGTGAGAATGGTCATACACAACTATATGAGAATGGTCATACACAGCTACATGAGAATGGTCATACACAGCTACGTGAGAATGGTCATACACAACTATATGAGAATGGTCATACACAGCTACATGAGAATGTTCATACACAGCTGCGTGGGAATGGTCATACACAGCTGCGTGGGAATTCTCATAGACATAAGACTGGTCTACACAGAGGAGGCACCAATCTCTGCTCCGTCACTCACCCACACGGAGTGCACTTTGTCCACTCTGTCGAGGAACTGCTGGTCCTGTACATCTGAGCTCGCCCTCAGTCGCTGCACAGCCCTGAACCCCAGGCAAGGCCAGTAGCCAGCCTTCATGCACTGCATCAACTCTTCAATAGTCCAGCCTCTCATACAGTCGAGCAGAGCTTCATCAAGTCGGTGTGTTCCATCGAGTACAGTCGCCGGGTCCAGACTCTCGATTCGCTGCAGCTCCATCAGTACGGCGTGGTCCTTGAGGTTTCGCAGGTAGGCATCGGGGCGCCAGAACTGGTAGCCCATGCGAATCAGCTGGGCGAAAATCTCCGGAACCTCCGCCAAGAACTCCAGCATCGTTTCGTGGTCCACGGAGCCCAGGGACGCTTGGTAGTTGACGCAATTCTGGATTAGAGGCATCAGGATGGCCTTTTCCGGATGCGTAGAGCTCTGCAGGTGGGGACGAGAGGGGTTGGACACGGGTGCACCTGCACGGAACCTGAACTTCATTCACAGAACCTGAACTTCATTCACAGAACCTGAACTTCATTCATAGAATCTGAACTTCATTCATAGAATCTGAACTTCATTCACAGAACCTGAACTTCATTCATAGAATCTGAACTTCATTCACAGAACCTGAACTTCATTCACAGAACCTGAACTTCATTCATAGAATCTGAACTTCATTCACAGAACCTGAACTTCATTCACAGAACCTGAACTTCATTCACAGAACCTGAACTTCATTCACAGAACCTGAACTTCATTCACAGAACATGAACTTCATTCACAGAACCTGAACTTCATTCACAGAACCTGAACTTCATTCACAGAACCTGAACTTCATTCACAGAACCTGAACTTCATTCACAGAACCTGAACTTCATTCACAGAACCTGAATTTCATTCACAGAACCTGAACTTCATTCTTATGCCTGTCTCTTGGTGGGCGCCCCTGTCATTTAGTTTTTGGAGAAGCGCGTCGATTCAGGGGGGGGGGAGGGCGGCCCCCCGCTCCACCCTCTAAGCATTAACTTGCAGGTAGTCTGACATACAGTTGTACTCAACATGAACTCCCTATTTGAGCTTCCTCTCAAGATCCCATCCCAGCCCATTAGGAGTGTCATCATCTGTCTGACAGGAGACACTACTATCTAACTAACAGGTAACACATCTGTCTAACAGGAGACACTACTATCTAACTAACAGGTAACACATCTGTCTAACAGGAGACACTACTATCTAACTAACAGGTAGCACATCTGTCTAACAGGAGACACTACTATCTAACTAACAGGTAACACATCTGTCCAACAGGAGACACTACTATCTAACTAACAGGTAACACATCTGTCCAACAGGAGACACTACTATCTAACTAACAGGTAACACATCTGTCTAACAGGAGACACTACTATCTAACTAACAGGTAACACATCTGTCTAACAGGAGACACTACTATCTAACTAACAGGTAACACATCTGTCTAACAGGAGACACTACTATCTAACTAACAGGTAACACATCTGTCTAACAGGAGACACTACTATCTAACTAACAGATAACACATCTGTCTAACAGGAGACACTACTATCTAACTAACAGGTAACACATCTGTCTAACAGGAGACACTACTATCTAACTAACAGGTAGCACATCTGTCTGACAGGAGACACTATTACCTAACTAACAGGTAACACATCTGTCCAACAGGAGACACTACTATCTAACTAACAGGTAACACATCTGTCTAACAGGAGACACTACTATCTAACTAACAGGTAACACATCTGTCCAACAGGAGACACTACTATCTAACTAACAGGTAACACATCTGTCTAACAGGAGACACTACTATCTAACTAACAGGTAACACATCTGTCCAACAGGAGACACTACTATCTAACTAACAGGTAACACATCTGTCTAACAGGAGACACTACTATCTAACTAACAGGTAACACATCTGTCCAACAGGAGACACTACTATCTAACTAACAGATAACACATCTGTCTAACAGGAGACACTACTATCTAACTAACAGGTAGCACATCCATCTAGCAAGGGGTAAGCGGTCCCCACAGCTTACCTTGAACGAAATCCAGAACGGTACCATTTTGCCGTCGGCTTTGAACTTCACGGGAAAAGTGACATCTGGTCGAGTTCGTTCCAGCAGCATCTGCGCCACCGGATAGGTGTACGGGCAGGACACCAGCTGATAGATTAGCGGCAGTCGGAGGCAGCGACCCTCCTCGTTAATGTAGCTCTCATCCATGTTATTGAGCTGCAGTTCTGGGTTCGAGTCCAGGGCCTCCCTCAGAGCGCGAGCATCGCCCGCCAAGCAGCGGTGAATGAGCCGCAGCTCCGGCTGCCGAGCCTCCAGGAAGTTTCGAATGTCAGGAGACCGCCTGGCCAGATCCAGGTGATAATTGGCGATCCGCGCCCAGTAGGAGGCGAGCCGCTGCACCTGTTCCAGATCGCCTTGTCGGATCGCCTCGTCCAGGGGCGGCGTGAACATCTCCAGGGTCCTCAGGGCGCTGTGGTTGGCCGTGCACTGGGCTGCCCGACGGCCCTTGTCGTTCACAAATGTTGGGTCGATGCCAATCTGATGGGAATTTAGGGATTGGAACTGCTGTCACACCTGCTGTCACACCTTTACTGGCTTCTGTTCGGCTGGATCTTAGTGGCCCAACAATTGTTCTAATAAGTTTTTATAGTTCTAATTCATTTTAGTAAATAGCATCAACTCGTAAGATTGGTGCAGACAGGTTCCATAAACAAGTTCACGTATATAGGTTAAAAATCTGTAGGTTAAAAATAGGGCTAAAATAGGACGACACATGACTGCTTCAACCTGTGAAATGCATAATTCAACTGTTTGAAAGGAACTTCACGATCACCTGTTTGACAGGAACCTCACCTGTTGGACAGGAACCTCACCTGTTTGACAGGAACCTCACCTGTTTGACAGGAACCTCACCTGTTGGACAGGAACCTCACCTGTTGGACAGGAACCTCACCTGTTTGACAGGAACCTCACCTGTTTGACAGGAACCTCACCTGTTTGACAGGAACCTCACCTGTTTGACAGAAACCTCACCTGTTGGACAGAAACCTCACCTGTTGGACAGAAACCTCACCTGTTGGACAACTAGGAAATTCACCTGTTGGACAGAAACCTCACCTGTTGGACAACTAGGAAATTCACCTGTTGAACAGAAACCTCACCTGTTGGACAACTAAGGAAATTCACCTGTTGGACAGAAACCTCACCTGTTGGACAACTAAGGAAATTCACCTGTTGGACAGGAACCTCACCTGCTAGACAGGAACCTCACCTGTTGGACAGGAACCTCACCTGTTAAACAGGAACCTCACCTGTTGGACAACTAGGAAATTCACCTGTTGGACAGAAACTATTTCAATTTATTTATTAAGAAAGAACCTTCACGGAAGGGGGGAGGAACTGCTTCATTCTCTCATGCGGACACAGCTACAGTTATACGTCAGTGATCCATTAAAAGTGCACAGGTCTGAAGAAGAGAAAGTTGAAGCTGTTAAATACTCTACTAGGAGAGTATACGCCTCATGATTGTGTAATGTCAGAATTTGCCTCAACGCTGTGACTGCATGCGCCAAATATGCCCCAGCGTATCAAATCCCCATGCACCTAAGTTTAAATTGTAGTGCATGCGCCCTTGTCGGTTGGCAGGGCGCGTTGCACTTTGGGGCTGGCTAGGGGGGGGGGGTTGGCGGGCGTGGCAGGGTTTGGCCGGCGGCCGGGCTTTGCGCGTGCCCCTCCCCAGCCGTGCCCCTGCCCCGTGCTCAGGGCTGGTTGGCTGCGGCCGGGCCAGCTTTGGCGCGGGTGCGGCCCCTTCCCCTAGGCGGGGTTTTGATTGGCCGGCCGACGCGGCCAGTCTATTTTTTGGGTAGTTTGTTTGTTTTGTTGGGCTTAGCCGGTGGGGCCGTCTGCCCCAGGGTTTGGGTGCTATTTATTGTGCGACTCTGGGTTTGCCCACGCCCTGCGTGCGTGAGATAGCAAGCGCGAGACTTGACTTGAGTAAGAAACAGCGACATTAGCTACCTACGATAACAGAAACCCGAGAGCCCAATTGAGAAGTCAGTCTTTGAAAAGAGTCTTTGAGAATTGCGAAGAAATTAGAAGCCGCGCTTGAGACCTACACGAGCCAATCAACAAACGTGCGAACCTGCGCTTGAGACCTACGAGCAATAAACGTACGAACGGCAATTTGGCCACTGGTAAGCCGTCTGCTGCTTGAGTTCATTCTTTTCTGGGGAGCTTGTTAAGCTGCAGGGAGTTCTTGCCAGAGCGTCATAACGCCGGGAGAGCATATAGCGTATTGTAGTACTGTACCGTTTACCATATATATTGCGTACGCCCTACGGTATAGAGAATAGAAGCACTCGAGAGTGTCACCACACCTCGAGCCGCAGCGTGAACTCTGAGTGTCACAACACCAGAGGGATCGAATTATTATCACAGAGCGTCGTCACGCCTGCTCTTATCCATAAAAGTACAGACAGAGCGTCACTACGCCTGTATATTACGTATAATATATATTGTACTCGGGACTGGGCACCCAAACCGACCCGGGTTACAACAAAATGAATCTTCCATCTTTCGTCAAGCACCGTACCTTGAGCAGGGCGTTACCGAATCTCAGAGGCGTCGAGCAGGCCAGCGCAAAGTGCAACGCGGAATTCCCAGTCTTATTTCGCATGTTATAGTTGATGCCTGCAGCTGCGAAGGCGTGGACCAGGCCGACCAGACGGTTCTGATCAACTCCTCGAGAGTTTTTAGCCACGGCCAGCCAGTGCAGCCATCCGTTGCCGTTCTTGTCTCGAAAGTTGACTTCTTCTTCTGACAATGTCGGCACAAGTTTCCACAGCTTGTCCAGTCCATCGTCCGTAAGGCTGACTAGGATGTCCTTCATGCTGTCAATCACTGAGGAGGAGCGAGTTCGATCAGCAGAACCTTCGTCAGAATTCTGAGCGTCCATTTGCTCTTCAGTGTCTGCTTTGTCGTCAGGTGTCAGTTCAGCGTCAGTTGGGTCGGTAGAACTCAAAACTGCGGACTTTTTTGCGTCATTTGTTGGCATTTCTGCTTCGCTTCTGCTTCTGCTTCTGAAGACCAGGAAATGCTTGCTAGTGTAGATTCGGATGCTGGATTTGCTTGCTGGTAAGAAGATGCTACGTGTCTGATGCTACGGGTCTGAGATGCTACGGGTCTGAGATGCTACGGGTCTGAGATGCTACGGGTCTGAGATGCTACGGGTCTGAGATGCTACGGGTCTGAGATGCTACGGGTCTGAGATGCTACGGGTCTGAGATGCTACGGGTCTGAGATGCTACGGGTCTGAGATGCTACGGGTCTGAGATGCTACGGGTCTGAGATGCTACGGGTCTGAGATGCTACGGGTCTGAGATGCTACGGGTCTGAGATGCTACGGGTCTGAGATGCTACGGGTGGGTCTGAGATGCTACGGGTCTGAGATGCTACGGGTCTGAGATGCTACGGGTCTGAGATGCTACGGGTCTGAGATGCTACGGGTGGGTCTGAGATGCTACGGGTCTGAGATGCTACGGGTCTGAGATGCTACGGGTCTGAGATGCTACGGGTCTGAGATGCTACGGGTCTGAGATGCTACGGGTCTGAGATGCTACGGGTGGGTCTGAGATGCTACGGGTGGGTCTGAGATGCTACGGGTCTGAGATGCTACGGGTCTGAGATGCTACGGGTCTGAGATGCTACGGGTCTGAGATGCTACAGATCTGAGATGCTACGGGTCTGAGATGCTACGGGTCTGAGATGCTACGGGCGGGTCTGAGATGCTACGGGTCTGAGATGCTACAGGTCTGAGATGCTACGGGTCTGAGATGCTACGGGTCTGAGATGCTACGGGTCTGAGATGCTACGGGTCTGAGATGCTACGGGTCTGAGATGCTACGGGTCTGAGATGCTACGGGTCTGAGATGCTACGGGTCTGAGATGCTACGGGTCTGAGATGCTACGGGTCTGAGATGCTACGGGTCTGAGATGCTACGGGTCTGAGATGCTACGGGTCTGAGATGCTACGGGTCTGAGATGCTACGGGTCTGAGATGCTACGGGTCTGAGATGCTACGGGTCTGAGATGCTACGGGTCTGAGATGCTACGGGTCTGAGATGCTACGGGTCTGAGATGCTACGGGTCTGAGATGCTACGGGTCTGAGATGCTACGGGTCTGAGATGCTACGGGTCTGAGATGCTACGGGTCTGAGATGCTACGGGTCTGAGATGCTACGGGTCTGAGATGCTACGGGTCTGAGATGCTACGGGTCTGAGATGCTACGGGTCTGAGATGCTACGGGTCTGAGATGCTACGGGTCTGAGATGCTACGGGTACGGGTCTGGTACCAAGGGTTTTTGCTATACGGCTGGTTGCTTCTAAATCTAAAGCTTAATCTGGGTGAATTTTCAGCCTAGTACAGCAGGAATCTACAACACAGAAGACGCGCTTTGAAACAGAGCGCGCTTCAGGCAAGCCTGAAAGAAGCTTTAAAAATAGAGAAGTTCCTGCAAGTTGCTGCATAAATATAGAAAAAAATGGTTGACTGCAGACGCGCTGTGGTGGGGAGGTTAGAGGAGTGTCTGTCAGGAACATTGCTACCGCAGGGAGAGAGGGGAATATACAATAGCGCAATGCGCGCAGAGTTGAAAAGCCATCAGCCATTGGCTCCGGATGGACAGGGGTTGATGATCGATGGTTAAGCATGAGGAGTAGCAGATACCTGCAGCATCATGCATAATGCTTTTAATATTAGGATTTCTAATTGTTTGCTGCCTGAATTCTCCCATTACTGCATATGGGCTAGGAGAGGAGAAATGGAGTCGCGTACAAGTATGCTTCCATGCAGAGAGAATTGATGTGAAGAGTCAAGAGTGTGTCAGAAAACATGTGTACATGTATTGCAAACGTGGGGGGGGGGAATTAATGCATATAGAAATTCCGTGTTCACCAATATGAACCAATATGCGAAATACACTACATGGTATGAATATGTATCGTTAGAAAATGCTGCATTGGATTTGAATCAACTGATTTGGCATGCATAAATGATGTTGTGACACCCTGTTGTAACATGTAACATGTAACATACATATAATGTATCTGATGATTGATGAAGTTTAGCTTGATGCTATATGTGCATGTATAATGGCCCAAAGTCCAGTGTGGCGAAGGCAGGCCCGGGGAGCGGGTAAATCGATCGCCGACCACAAAATTCACTCCTCCAAAACTCTCAAGTCTCAATTGACTGGAACAAAACCTAAGAGACAGAAGCGCCACCAAAATAAGGGGCGCCCACCAACAAAATTAGATTTTATTATTATCAGCTCATTAAAATTATTCTTCATTTAGATTCAACCGGGACCACGGTAGGAATAAATGGTTTCAGGTCAAACCTCGTAGACAAGATGATCGTAATGCCAAAATGGAATTCAAAAGTGTTGCCGCAAAACAGCTACTGTTACGACTTACGAGTAAACTAAGCAAAACTTAAAATAATCATTCTACGCAAGGACGGCTTAAGTATTTTTAAGTAATACAAATAAAACTGCGAGCATCAATTTCGCTAGCGGCTTGCTTTTGTAAAGCACTAAACAAAAGAAAACACATTTATTGTTTTCTCAGTCGTTTCTTTAGAAAGTTGTACAAAATTAACATGGAAAAAACATTTTCTTAAGATAAGTTTTTTTTTAAAACAATGGCTTTATTTCCCTGATTTTTCTTTTCAATAACTCAAATTACTTTTGATGAAAATTTATGATTCGTTCGATGATTAAACTTAAAATCCGGCTCTTTCCCTAACTATAATGAAATAGATTGCCAGTACTTATGAGTTTTCGTTTCATACTTCATCTAAAACATTTGTAATAGACACTTCATTGCTCTCATTACTGCACGCCATAATTACTGCTTTAGCATTGTTATTAGTATCAAGAAGTACCTTCTTTATTTTGATTAAGAATTTCTTGGGCCTATTGCTAGACTAAACCTTTACACTTACAGCACTAGCTATAGCTTTGTAGTTGTTAGTTACTTTTAAAGTAGAAATTAGCTTAGCTTTTGCGCAGTATATTCATTAGCAAATGGCCTGATTATGGACTCAGATAGTGAAAATGTCCCAAGGAGAAGTGCACAGTCACAGTGTAAGTGATATTTTAAAAGCAATCTAGTTACTTCTATTTTTTCTTTAGGTTTACTTCTAAAACCTAACTTATAAGTTTTTTTATTTCATTATAACTCTAATTTGACAATTTTTAATTCAAATAAAAAAACTTCTTCGTTAGTAATATTATTTTTTTAAATCTTAACTTATTCGGTAACTCTTTATGTAACTTAATTTAAGTTGACTAGAAGTTAATTAAAAATCATTAATAAGCATTAGGCCTTATCTGTTAATGACTGAACAATAACATAGAAAATACAGTATCTTCAATTTTTTCCTAAATAGACTTCATTAATAGCTAGGGCCTAATGCATTTTTTGCTTTATTTTTAGCCAATGACAATATAGAGAAATGAGGCCCTACCCTATCCCATAGTTTGAATTGTGTGTTAGTGTTTGCTGGGTTTAATACTGGAAAAATGATGAGACCTTGTTTTGTATGCTGGGTTTTTATGCCAATACAAAAAAATAGACTATCCTGCAGAATTGTTTGTTAAATTCACTGTACATACATTTTTTAGCTATTGACATGAAACTTGGCTATTTTTGTATGCCAACTGTGTACACTTCATGTCAAACCTGAAAATTCTATATGCCAAGTGTATAACAAGATTGTTAATGAGACCAAAAATATGCCGGAAAATCCCGGCATAAAGGCCATTTTCCGGACTATGGTCTAGATCATGATATGTGTATGCTCATACAAAAATTAAATAATTATGCACATAAAAAATTGAGTGCATATTTATACTCTCAAATCTATATTAGTATTGCAACAATATTTTGAATAAATGACCTTTTTTCAATGTAATAATAAATGACCTTTTTATATTGCAATAATAAATGACCTTTTTTGAGTTGCATAAAGCCAAAAAACCTATTAAGATGCATGCCAGGTATACACACACACTTTTCTTAGGCACCAACTATGCATGCCTACCTTTGGCATGCAAGGCTAATGCATGCCCAAATTTTTAGGCATATACAAGTAAAATTAATATATAAAATACTTTTACTAGTAAGTATAAAATTAAAAAAGAAAACTATTCATTTAAAACTTGAAAGCCAATTAGTTAGTAATAAAATATTAATAGGAAGGTATTTAAAGTATATTTATTATTAATATTTTATTTGAGATTATATTAAAATACAATTAAAAAGTTTTTGTCAAAACATTTAATTGCTAGTGTTTTATTTATAATCATTGCAATATTACCCAAAAAGTATATAAGTACACTAAGTATATTCAATATATCCCCTATTGGAATAAGACTTCATTTTGCAAACACTGTCTAGCATGCCTGAGAAACTTGATAGGCATAGGCATAGGCAGATTTACTCCAGCCATTTACCTAGTTCATATGTGTGCATGTATATAAGTAACTTAACTCTTTTAAGTCTTGCACAGGAGTGTTCAAGCCACTTATTCCAATAGCCAATAGGGCTACGCAGGCACAGCCCTTTGAAGTACCCCTGTGTGGCATCTGCAGGTTTTGGTGATTCTATTCCAATAGGGTATAAATTTAGCCAATATCATTAGATTGTAATCTTTCTCAAGAAATGAAAATTGAAAATTTTTTAATCAAATACTTTATCTTTGAGTCTTCAAAATTTTCTAGGAATCGCTATCTTAGAAAGCAATAGTCATTTATTAAAATATTAATGTATAGACTTTATTTCACCATCAATAAACTCCATCAACCTTTTCCCCACATCATCTTAGATGACAATGTGCACCTCAAAGTTCTAATACCATCGATTGCTGCTGGTGCTATCATTGGCAAGGGTGGAGAAGCTCTGGCCCAGGTGCAAAAAGACTATGGGGCCAAGGTTAAAATGTCTAAGGTTAATGATTGCTATCCAGGTGAGTAGAACATGCATTTGTTTGTATTCTTTGTTTAGCATTTTCTGATAAATATGTTAATCTTTAAAATGGAATCTGGGATTTGAATCCAATGGTATCTGGGATTTGAATCCAATGGGATCTGGGATTTGAATCCAATGGTATCTGGGATTTGAATCCAATGGGATCTGGTATTTGAATTCAATGGGATCTGAGGTTTGAATCCAATGGGATCTGGGATTTGAATCCAATGGGATCTGGGATTTGAATCCAATGGGATCTGGGATTTGAATTCAATGTATCTGGGGTTTGAATCCAATGGTATCTGGGATTTGAATCCAATGGTATCTGGGATTTGAATCCAATGGTATTTGGGATTTGAATCTAATGGGATCTGGGATTTGAATCCAATGGGATCTGGGATTTGAATCCAATGTAATCTGGGATTTGAATCCAATGGGATCTGGGATTTGAATTCAATGAGATCTGGGATTTGAATCCAATGGGATCTGGGATTTGAATCCAATGGGATCTGGGATTTGAATTCAATGTATCTGGGGTTTGAATCCAATGGTATCTGGGATTTGAATCCAATGGTATCTGGAATTTGAATCCAATGGAATCTGGAATTTGAATCCAATGGAATCTGGGATTTGAATCCAATGGGATCTGGGATTTGAATCCAATGGGATTTGGGATTTGAATCCAATGGGATCTGGGATTTGAATCCAATATAATCTGGGATTTGAATCCAATGGGATCTGGGATTTGAATCCAATGGGATCTGGGAGTTTCTATTCTATATATTCTCACACCTGTTTTTTTAGGAACCACGGAGCGAATCTGCCTAATCCAGGGCGCTGTAGAGGCCATCACGGGAGTGTGCCACTACATCATGGATCGGGTATTGGAGAAGCCCGACCCGAGTCCCAAACTGACTGGGGACGGCAAACTCAATGTAGAACGGCATAGACAGGTGAGATTGAGAAACATGCGCACTCTTTGCTGAATCGTATGTATGGATTTTCTATCGTTAATTATTATTCCCACAGTCGTTCTTTTCTTCACTGTGCACCTCAGAAGTACACTGTGCATCTCAGAAGTACACTGTGCATCTCAGAAGTACACTGTGCATCTCAGAAGTACACTGTGCATCTCAGAAGTACATTGTGCATCTCAGAAGTACATTGCACACCCCAGAAGTACATTGCACAATGCACACCTCAGAAGTACATTGTACAATGCACACCTCAGAAGTACATTAAACACCCCCGAACCCGCCGCAGTTGAAGATCCTGGTACCCAACAGCACAGCTGGCATGATCATCGGGAAGAAGGGCGCATTCATCAAGGAGATCATGGACTCCAGCGGTGCCTACGTGCAGATCTCGCAGAAGCCGAAGGAGCAGGCCCTGTCGGAGCGCTGCGTCACTGTGGCAGGCGATCCCGATCAGAACCGTGCCGCGGCCGCCATGATCCTGGCCAAGATCGCCGAGGACCCACAGTCGGCCAGCTGTCCGAACATCAGCTATTCGAACATCACAGGCCCGGTGGCCAGTGCCTACCCCACTGGCAGTCCGTACGCGCTCGTCCAGGGCGGCAGCGGCCTCGGCAGCGCGGCCTCCTCTCCACAGGGAGCCAGCGGAGGCAGCGGCTTTGACCTGCAGCTGGGCGTTGGAGGCGGCAGCGGTGGTGGGGCGCCGCTCAGTCTGAACTCGTCTCAGAACTCGGCCTGCTCGTTCGGTTCGGCCGGTTCCATCTCGCTGGACACTCTGCGAGCCTCGCTGAGGCAGAGTGGATATTCAGACTCAGCGGCTGAGGATATTATTAGCGCTATGCTCACGCTGGCTAGTTATGGCTTCTTCAATCTGCAGTCACTGGGAGCGCAGACTCCTCAGGCTGCTCCGCCAGCACCTCCGCCGCCGCCTCCTCCGCAGGCCATCATCTCTCCTGGACCTCCGGGCGGCGGCGGCGCTGGCGGAGGCGCCATGTCGCTGTTGCAGTCGCCTCACTCGTCCTTCAACTTGTCGCACGGCTCGCTGTCGGCTCTGATGCCGCTGTCTGCCGATCCTTCCGCAGCCGCTGCAGCAGCCGCCGCCGCCGCGGCCGCCGCTGGCGCAGATTTCGGCGTCGGAGCGCCGTTTGGCGGCGGCGCCGCGGGTGGTCTGCCGGGCGGGGACGCCTTCGTTTATTCCGCCAATGCGGGGCTGCCGCCGCCCGTTACTGTCGTGTCCTCGACTGCTGCTGGCGGCGGCCAGGCGTGGGACTCGACAGCCCAGTGCAAGCGCGACCTTGAGATTCCCGAAGCCCTAGTCGGGTTATCATCGGACCCGGTGGGAAGGATATCGCGGAGCTGCAGAGCACCACTCAGACTAATATTCAAGTGAGTTGGCTGCTGCAACATACGGGAATCTAGTGGGTGAGATTCTGGAATCTAGTGGGTGAGATTCTGGCATCAAGTGGATGAGATTCTGGATTATAGTGGGTGAGATTCTGGCATCAAGTGGGTGAGATTCTGGCATCAAGTGGGTTAGATTCTGGAATCTAGTGGGTGAGATTCTGGAATCTAGGGGTGAGATTCTGGAATCTAGGGGTGAGATTCTGGAATCTAGTAGGTGAGATTCTGGAATCTAGTAGGTGAGATTCTCGAATCTAATGAGTGAGATTCTGGAATCTAGTGGGTAAGATTCTGGCATCAAGTGGATGAGATTCTGGAATCTAGTGGGTGAGATTCTGGAATCTAGGGGTGAGATTCTGGAATCTAGGGGTGAGATTCTGGAATCTAGGGGTGAGATTCTGGAATCTAGGGGTGAGATTCTGGAATCTAGGGGTGAGATTCTGGAATCTAGTGGTCGAGATTTTCGAATCTAATGGGTGAGATTCTGGAATCCAGTGAGTGAAATTCTGGAATCAAGTGGTTGAGATTCTGAAATCTAATGGGTGAGATTCTGGCATCAAGTGGGTGAGATTCTGAGATGTAGAGGGTGAGATTCTGAAATCTAGTAGGTGAGATTCTGGAATCTAGTGGGTGAGATTCTGGAATAAAGTGGGTGAGATTCTGGAATCTAGTGGGTGAGATTCTGGAATCTAGTGGGTGAGATTCTGGAATCTAGTGGGTGAGATTCTGGAATCTAGTGGGTGAGATTCTGGAATCTAGTGGGTGAGATTCTGGAATCTAGTGGGTGAGATTCTGGAATAAAGTGGGTGAGATTCTGGAATAAAATGGTTGAGATTCTGGCATCAAGTGGGTGAGATTCTGGAATCCAGTGAGTGTAATTCTGGAATCAAGTGGTTGAGATTCTGAAATCTAATGGGTGAGATTCTGGCATCAAGTGGGTGAGATTCTGAGATGTAGAGGGTGAGATTCTGAAATCTATAGTAGGTGAGATTCTGGAATCTAGGGGTGAGATTCTGGAATCTAGTGGGTGAGATTCTCGAATCTAATGGGTGAGATTCTGGAATCCAGTGAGTGAGATTCTGAAATCTAGTAGGTGAGATTCTGGAATCTAGTGGGTGAGATTCTGGAATAAAGTGGGTGAGATTCTGGAATAAAATGGTTGAGATTCTGGCATCAAGTGGGTGAGATTCTGGAATCAAATGGGTGAGATTCTGGCATCAAGTGGGTGAGATTCTGGAATCTAATGGGTGAGATTCTGGAATCTAGTGGGTGAGATTCTGGAATCAAATGGGTGAGATTCTGGCATCAAGTGGGTGAGATTCTGGAATCAAATGGGTGAGATTCTGGAATCTAGTGGGTGAGATTCTGGAATAAAGTGGGTGAGATTCTGGAATCAAATGGGTGAGATTCTGGCATCAAGTGGGTGAGATTCTGGAATCAAATGGGTGAGATTCTGGCATCAAGTGGGTGAGATTCTGAGATGTAGAGGGTGAGATTCTGGAATCTAGTAGGTGAGGGTCTGGAATCTAGTGGGTGAGATTCTGGAATCTAGTGGGTGAGATTCTGGCATCAAGTGGGTGAGATTCTGAGATGTAGAGGGTGAGATTCTGGAATCTAATGGGTAAGATTCTGAGATCCAGTGGGTGCAATTCTGTATTTCTAAACTCAGAAGAGACTAGATTCTAAGATCTAGTAGACTGGAGATCTAGGGGGTGAGATGTTAGGTTCTCGAGTTCCTGTTCACGTCAACTCCAAGCCAAGATGGCGCGCACTAGCTCTGAGCCGTGGGAGAACAGCGCGAGTAGCCCTTGAATCCCATTTCCCATTCGCTCAGGTGTCCAAGCGCGGCGATTATCAGTCGCACACTCGCAATCGAGTTGTAACGATTAGCGGCTCCCAGGCCAGTGTGCTCAAAGCTGAGCGGATTATCCAGCAGCGGGTGCGGCAGGAGGACCAGCGCCGGCAGCATCCCAGCGGCAGCGGTAGCGGCGGCGGACCGACCTCGCCGAACCAGCTGTGAGGCTGCAGAGACTGAAATTGTCGAGATTTTTTTACTCTGTCCGCTTTTCTTCTTTAGCTCATTTTTGTCGATGTTAATTTATTATTTTTAATATCGTTCGAGGCTTGTTGTTTAGCCAACTTGGTGGTTGCTAAGGTGTTCGGTTTTCTAAAGTTTACTTAAAGGCTATTTATGACGCTGTTGCTATGATGTTTCTAATGTGCTTTACTGCAGTTGCTAAGGAGAGTGGCTTTATGGTTGCTAAGAAGACTGGCTTTATGGTTGCTACGGCGAATAGCTTTATGGTTGCTAAGGAGTGGCTTAGTGGTTGCTAA
Source organism: Macrostomum lignano (assembly GCA_002269645.1). Lineage (NCBI taxonomy): Eukaryota > Metazoa > Platyhelminthes > Macrostomidae > Macrostomum > Macrostomum lignano. The sequence continues at coordinate 116,792 of NIVC01000761.1, read as the reverse complement.
GGAAAGTAGCTTTATGGTTGCTAAGGAAAGTGGCTTTATGGTTGCTAAGAAAACTGGCTTTATGGTTGCTAAGGTGAATAGCTTTATGGTTGCTAAGGCGTGGCTTAGTGGTTGCTAAGGAAAGTGGCTTTATGGTTGCTAAGGCGAGTGGCTTTATGGTTGCTAAGGCGAGTGGCTTTATGGTTGCTAAGGAGAGTGGCTTTATGGTTGCTAAGGAGAGTGGCTTTATGGTTGCTAAGGCGAGTGGCTTAGTGGTTGCTAAGGAAAGTGGCTTTATGGTTGCTAAGGCGAGTGGCTTAGTGGTTGCTAAGGAGAATGGCTAAAGAGATGTACAGTCAGTAACGCAATTGTTAGATTGCTAAGGTGATAAATTTCCATCTTGAAGCGACATGTTTTCCTAAATAAGTATTCGTGCATCCTATTTATATCAATGGCCTATAGAGACAAACCTGGAAGCGTAAACATATTGTCAGTTTATTTTCAGTTAGTGAATTTTTAACTTAGTGTCCTTAAAGAGTGCGCCTAAATAATATAATGCTGCCCGCTACACACTACTTATTTATGTGTTTATTTATTTTTGTTCAAATTTACAGGTGTCTGGCACTGAAAGTTCTTCGAGACCTATTTTTATAATACAAATATTATTTATCATATTTATAAATATGTCTATAGCTATTTTTCTTTGTCTCTGGTTCCCCGCATGCTTTCTTAGAGTCAATCAATTCATCTATTTATGCCTGCGCAACATATAACGGACTGTTGCTGTCTGCTAGACTTTCTCTGTCATCTTTGTTCAGCTTTTCCTTACTGCTCTAACTATACTACTCATCATTGCACCCTAGAGAGTAGTAGCATGCTGTGCTATAACTGAAGTTTTTTTAAGTTAGGTTTTTGTATTTTTGTTCGTGTTGGTTGCGCTGTCTGTCTACCATAAGTTGTTGTCTTGGGTATTGTGAGTGGCCTTGGCACATAGCTTTTGTTGCTGAATTTTAAAAAAAGTAGTTTATTAATTAATATTGATTTATTACCTATCGCGATTTTTCAGTGGTCTTTCATTTCATTGTTTTGCTATATCGGCTAAATTAGCTTTGTTTTCTGTGTAATTTTGCTCTCTTCTACATTATCCTGCAGTTTCTGTTCTCAGAGGCCAGACAGACAGACAGACAGGGACAGACAGACAGACAGCCAGACAGACAGCCAGACATACACAGACAGACACACAGGCACACACAGACAGAAAGACAGACAGACACACAGGCACATACAGACAGACAGACAGACAGACACACAGGCACATATAGACAGACAGACAGACAGACACACAGGCACATATAGACAGACAGACAGACAGACACACAGGCACATATAGACAGACAGACAGACAGACAGACACACAGGCACATATAGACAGACAGACAGACAGACAGACACACAGGCACATATAGACAGACAGACAGACACACAGACAGACAGACAGACAGACAGACAGACAGACAGACACACAGGCACATATAGACAGACAGACAGACAGACAGACAGACAGACACACAGACAGAAAGACAGACAGACACACAGACAGACACACATACAGACAGACAGACACACAGGCACATACAGACAGACAGACAGACAGACACACAGACAGAAAGACAGACAGGCACACAGGCACATACAGGCAGACAGACAGACAGACAGACACACAGACAGAAAGACAGACACTAAGACACAAGACACACAGACAGACGACACTAAGACACTAGGACAGACAAACACTAATACAGACACAGGCTGTCAGTCTATCTAAAAACAGGCAAGCCACTACAGCAGTGCCCCGGACAAGAGGTTTGCTCTGAGAATGAAGAATAAAAATGCTAATGAAGAGTCGCCAGAGCTTTATTTATTTTCATAAATATCACCAGTGCACAAAATTCATTGGCACTTTGGCCACCTTTCACGCCCGCTCGCTTTTGTAGCAAATTTCTAACTAACAATAGCACTGCTAAAACTTACCTAGTTGTTGAATTTAGAAATTTAAAAAAAATAGTTAGATTTATAATACGAGTGACTGTGCGCAGTTCACATTGTATGCAGCGCCTAATAGAGCTATTTAATTATGCTTCATCCATTGCTATTATCTCTTAGCCCCACCGCATGTGCAGCATCTGTCATATTATTATTTGATATTCTATTATTATAACAGTTTATATAATAATGCCATCACGCGACTTATTATGCCCCATACTCGCTACTGCCAGTAGTCAGTTGTCTGATTTTTACTATTTGTTACATCTAAAAACTAACCCAATTAGCCTGTTAACTTTTGTTTTTTTTAGCACAACTCACCTTGGTATTGTGACGAGTTTGGAAAGTAAATTCTATAAAGGCTAATATTTTATGAATCAATTTAATTGTTAAAAATCTGAAAACAAAAATATATAAGTATATGTGACAGTATTTTATATTTCAATAGAGATTTCTTATAATAGCAATGCCCCCCCCCCCTAGCAACTATTTTGTTATCTCCTTCCTATCTCTCTGCTGTCTAACTCTCACCTTATATTGCACAGCTCATGCCTATGAAAGCTGTGATTTGAGTTTAAGTATAAATTATGTAGCATCTCAATTCGATGTGTGCTTCTTATACCTTAACTTATTTTTTATTTACAGCCTTGGCTTTTAAGTTTTTAACGTGCAGATTTATGATTTTAGTATATCGACGAGATAAGTTGCTAAGGAGAGAGTGACTTAATGGTTGCTAAGGAGAGAGTGACTTAATGGTTGCTAAGGAGAGAGTGACTTAATGGTTGCTAAGGAGAGAGTGACTTTATGGTTGCTAAGGAGAGAGTAACTTTATGGTTGCTAACGAGAGGGTAACTTTCGGTTGCTAAGGAGAGAGTAACTTTCGGTTGCTAAGGAGAGAGTAACTTTCGGTTGCTAAGGCGAGAGTGACTATGAATGTCACTGAAAGACTACGTGTACTTTGTGCCGGAAACAGACATTTAAAGTTTAATTGATACACTTCATAGTACTGTGTACTACCTATAAATAATTTTATTTGGCTAGTATAGGTACATGTAACTTCGAAAATACTAAGACATCGAATTCGACCTTCACGTGTACATGTATTATCAATGAAGCCATAGAAGGTCTTATAGTTTATATCCTTGCCTAGTTTCAATTAACGCATTGACACTTAGTTCACTGTATGTTATGCATTTCCAATTTAGCATCACTATAGCGCTCGTACTCGTATATACTATTGTACTATCACTATTGTTACTGGAGTTTAAAAACATTTATATTAGCATGGAGTAACAACTAAAATTATTGCTGAAAATTTTTACCTATAACTGGTTTGTGACAATCCAACTGGTTTATTAGTGCTACAGCTACTGTCATGTCAAATTTCTGTCATTAGCGGTAAAATCTTTCTTGTGGCGCTTAATTGGCGCTAAAATCCGTATATTGGCGCTAAAATCTCTATTCTGGCGCTTAATTGGCGCTAAAATCTCTATTCTGGCGCTTAATTGGCGCTAAAATCTTTATTTTGGCGATTATTTGGCTCTAAAATCTATTCTGGCGCTTAATTGGCGCTAAAATACGTATTGTGGCACTTAATTGGCGCTAAAATCTCTATTCTGGCGCTTTTAATTGGCGCTAACATCTTTATTGTGGAGCTTTTTTGGCGCTAAAATCTGTATTTTGGCGATTATTTGGCTCTAAAATCAATTCTGGCGCTTAATTGGCACTAAAATACGTATTGTGGCACTTAACTGGCGCTAAAATCTCTATTCTGGCGCTTTTAATTGGCGCTAACATCTTTATTGTGGAGCTTATTTGGCGCTAAAATCTGTATTCTGGCGCTTTATTGGCGCTAAAATCTGTATTCTGGCGCTTTATTGGCGCTAAAATCTCTATTCTGTAGCTTAATTGGCGCTAAAATCTGTATTCTGGCGCTTAATTGGCGCTAAAATCTCTATTCTGGAGCTTAATTAGCGCTAAAATTTCTATTCTGGTGCTTAATTGGCGCTAAAATCTTTAATGCGGCGATTAATTGGCGCTAAATCCCTCACCATGGCGCTTAATTGGCGCTAAAATCTTTAATGCGGTGATTAATTGGCGCTAAATCCCTCACCATGGCGCTAAAATCCCTATTGTGGCGCTTTAAAGTCCCCTTTATGCAAAAATTCCTTCTGTAGTGCTAAACAAGTTATCAGTGACTTGCAGCTAGGTTGCAGGAAACTCTTACTTGCCCCCCCCCTTGGCAAAAAAGATTCCTCGCAGCACCTGTCCGGGGGTTATAACCAAGAGAAACCTAGAAGTCTGCTACCCACCTGCTTATTTTTCAACAGAGGCTTCCGCCTTTATGAACTCTGAATGCAGGCGGGACTTTTGCGCTCGTGTCTCTTGGAGTTCTCAAACTTCGCCTCAACTGATAACTGAAATTCTGAATTAGTGCCAATTATAAACTCGTGGGAATGGGACCGTGAGAATCTTCCCAAGAGCTCGGATCCCAAAAAACGCAGTGGAGGGACATGCGGATTGTCACTGATAAGAACTGCATGCGAGCGGCACAATTAAACAAACAACAAAGCTCATTTTCCGTATGCCTGTGGGGGCAGCAACGAGCGGTTATAAAACTGGCAGTGTCGAGTCAGGACGCAGCTCGTGGCGGAGGGGGCAAGCTCTGGCTGGTCAGGGACCCCTCATACTGGCAACTGGACTGGGCTGATTGTAACTAACTAATGCATCTCTCCGTCTGTCTGCCAGCCTGTGTCTGTCTGTCCGTCTGTCTGTCTGTCTTTCTGCCAGCCTGTCTGTCCGTCTGTCTGCCTTGTCTGTCTGTCTGCCTAGTCTGTCTGTCTGTCTGCCTTGTCTGTCTGCCTTGTCTGTCTGCCTTGTCTGTCTGTCTGTCTGTTTGCCTTGTCTGTGTGTCTGCCTAGTCTGTCTGTCTGTCTGTCTGTCTGTCTGTCTGTCTGTCTGCCTTGTCTGTCTGTCTGCCTAGTCTGTCTGTCTGTCTGCCTTGTCTGTCTGTCTGTCTGCCTTGTCTGTCTGCCTTGTCTGTCTGTCTGTCTGTTTGCCTTGTCTGTGTGTCTGCCTAGTCTGTCTGTCTGTCTGTCTGTCTGTCTGTCTGTCTGTCTGCCTAGTCTGTCTGTCTGTCTGTCCGTCTGTCTGTCTGTCTGCCTTGTCTGTCTGTCTGTCTGCCTTGTCTGTCTGACTTGTCTGTGTGTCTGCCTAGTCTGTCTGTCTGTGTGTCTGTCTGTCTGTCTGCCTAGTCTGTCTGTCTGTCTGTCCGTCTGTCTGTCTGTCTGCCTTGTCTGTCTGTCTGTCTGTCTGACTTGTCTGTCTGTCTGCCTAGTCTGTCTGTCCGTCTGTCTGTCTGTCTGTCTGTCTGTGATCTGTTTTTCGATTTTTATCTATCTACCCTCCCTAAATGCTTCGCTCGTTTTGGCCATCCAATCCAGTTGGCGTATTGCGCACCAGATTCGCAGTGGTCCTTGACTTTGAGGAACCGCGGCCCTCTCTGAAACTGAGACTAGATGGCTCACGCGTCATGGCGTGTGGCCTAAAAAACCGATGAGGCAGACTGCAAGCAGACAGCACGAACCGATGCAGCCAAAATTTTATACGGGCATTGTTGCTTTCAGATCCCCCGCCACCTCACTACATACTTTTTATCGCGGCAGTTAAAAAAGGCCTGTTAAGGCCTGTTCGATGAAGGATCATATTCACCTGCGTATTCTAATCTACCATTGTTTGGTTCGGCCCCAGAAAGCATAAAATCAGACCAGTGGGCCACGCGGTGTTTTTTAGAATTGGGAATTTGCTAGTTGAAATTGTTGGCCATCCAGTCAACCAAAAGTCTGGGTAGGAGGACATTTGATGATGTTCATAACTTTTGTACATGTACAACTTTGTGCTGGGGAAGAACGCGAAATGAAAGGACAGGAGAGGGTACGGCAGGATAGGAAAGGACAGGAGAGGAAAAGACAGGATAGGGAAGGACAGGAGAGGAAAAGACAGGATAGGGAAGGACAGGACAGGAAAAGACAGGATAGGGAAGGACAGGAGAGGGAAGGACAGGAGAGGAAGGACAGGAGAGGAAAGGACGGGATAGGAAAGGACAGGAGAGGAAGGACAGGAGAGGGAAGGACAGGATAGGGAAGGACAGGAGAGGAAAAGACAGGATAGGGAAGGACAGGAGAGGGTACGGCAGGATAGGAAAGGACAGGAGAGGAAAAGACAGGATAGGGAAGGACAGGAGAGGAAAAGACAGGATAGGGAAGGACAGGAGAGGAAAAGACAGGATAGGGAAGGACAGGACAGGAAAAGACAGGATAGGGAAGGACAGGAGAGGGAAGGACAGGAGAGGAAGGACAGGATAGGGAAGGACAGGACAGGAAAAGACAGGATAGGGAAGGACAGGAGAGGGAAGGACAGGAGAGGAAGGACAGGAGAGGAAGGACAGGAGAGGAAAGGACGGGATAGGAAAGGACAGGAGAGGAAGGACAGGAGAGGAAAGGACAGGATAGGGAAGGACAGGAGAGGGTAGGACAGGAGAGGAAAGGACAGGAGAGGGAAGGACAGGAGAGGAAAGGACAGGAGAGGGTAGGACAGGAGAGGGTAGGACAGGAGAGGAAAGGACAGGAGAGGAAAGGACAGGAGAGGGAAGGACAGGAGAGGAAAAGACAGGATAAGGAAGGACAGGAGAGGGAAGGACAGGAGAGGAAAGGACAGGATAGGGAAGGACAGGAGAGGAAAAGACAGGATAGGAAAGGAAAGGAGAGGAAAAGACAGGATAGGGAAGGACAGGAGAGGAAAAGACAGGATAGGGAAGGACAGGAGAGGGAAGGACAGGAGAGGGTAGGACAGGAGAGGAAAGGACAGGAGAGGAAAGGACAGGAGAGGAAAAGACAGGATAGGGAAGGAGAGGAGAGGAAAAGACAGAATAGGAAAGGACAGGATAGGGAAGGACAGGATAGGGAAGGACAGGAGAGGGAAGGACAGGAGAGGAAGGACAGGAGAGGAAAGGACAGGATAGGAAAGGACAGGATAGGGAAGGACAGGAGAGGAAAAGACAGGAAAGGGAAGGACAGGAGAGGGAAGGACAGGAGAGGAAAGGACGGGATAGGAAGGACAGGAGAGGAAAGGACAGGATAGGGAAGGACAGTAGAGGAAAAGACAGGATAGGGAAGGACAGGAGAGGAAGGACAGGAGAGGAAAGGACAGGAGAGGGTAGGACAGGAGAGGAAAGGACGGGATAGGAAAGGACAGGAGAGGAAAGGACAGGAGAGGGAAGGACAGAAGAGGGTAGGACAGGAGAGGAAAAGACAGGATAGGGAAGGACAGGAGAGGGAAGGACAGGATAGGGAAGGACAGGAGAGGAAAAGACAGGATAGGGAAGGACAGGAGAGGGAAGGACAGGAGAGGGAAGGACAGGAGAGGGTAGGACAGGAGAGGAAAAGACAGGATAGGGATGGACAGGATAGGGAAGGACAGGAGAGGAAAAGACAGGATAGGGAAGGACAGGAGAGGGAAGGACAGGAGAGGAAGGACAGGAGAGGAAGGACAGGAGAGGAAAGGACAGGAGAGGGTAGGACAGGATAGGAAGGACAGGAGAGGGAAGGACAGGAGAGGAAGGACAGGAGAGGAAAGGACAGGAGAGGGTAGGACAGGATAGGAAGGACAGAAGAGGGTAGGAAGTACAGTGAGCTTAGTGCGAGAGACACCACAGATCTGTACTTTTTAATGCGATGTCCTGGCGTCCTGCCTTAGCACACTTACGCCGTTACGCGTACAATCGAGTGAAAAGATAATTTAAACGCCAAGAGAGAAGCCAGAAAAGGTTCGGAAGTATATTTTTCTTCTTTTTTCTTTCCATTTAACACGGATATGAAGGGTGAAGATAAAATGTTTATAAAAATGAAACACACTGGCTATAACAAAACACAGAAGAAAATGATTAGTTTTTTGGGGAAATTGCACTAGATGGTTTCTAGAGGAGTTGCCAGAATTGGGGAATTAAACTGAGGATTAGCGAGTTCTATTGTGAATTCGTTGGTGAGACCTCAGGTTGGATCTGTCAGTGAAGCACCTGCCGCACTGTCTGCACTCGAATGGTTTTTCGCCTGCGGGAATTGTAATAGAGATGCGGTAACTGTAGATTGATGTTAGATTAGCGGTGTGAGAGGGAGTGAGCCTGAGGAGATAAGGAGAACGAGAGAGGGAGAGGGGACAGGGAGGAGAGTGAGAACTGAGAAGGAGACAGGGAGAGTGAAAGGGAGTGAGAAGGAGACAGGGAGAGTGAAAGGGAGTGAGAAGGAGACAGGGAGAGTGAAAGGGAGTGAGAAGGAGACAGGGAGAGTGAAAGGGAGTGAGAAGGAGACAGGGAGAGTGAAAGGGAGTGAGAAGGAGACAGGGAGAGTGAAAGGGAGTGAGAAGGAGACAGGGAGAGTGAAAGGGAGTGAGAAGGAGACAGGGAGAGTGAAAGGGAGTGAGAAGGAGACAGGGAGAGTGAAAGGGAGTGAGAAGGAGACAGGGAGAGTGAAAGGGAGTGAGAAGGAGACAGGGAGAGTGAAAGGGAGTGAGAAGGAGACAGGGAGGGTGAAAGGGAGTGAGAAGGAGACAGAGAGAGTGAAAGGGAGTGAGAAGGAGACAGGGAGAGTGAAAGGGAGTGAGAAGGAGACAGGGAGAGTGAAAGGGAGTGAGAAGGAGACAGGGAGGGTGAAAGGGAGTGAGAAGGAGACAGAGAGAGTGAAAGGGAGTGAGAAGGAGACAGGGAGAGTGAAAGGGAGTGAGAAGGAGACAGGGAGAGTGAAAGGGAGTGAGAAGGAGACAGGGAGAGTGAAAGAAATATAGTGAGAGTGAGATGCCGACAGTGAAAGTGAGAGGAATACAGGGGAAGTGATAGTGAGAGGGAGACAGTGAGAGTAAGATGGAGACAGGGTCAGGGAGAGTGAGAGGGAGACAGGGTCAGTGAGAGTGAGAGGGAGAGTGACAGGGAGAGTGGGAGGGAGAGTGAGAGGAAGATTGGGTCAGGGAGAGTGAGAGGGAGAGTGAGAGGGTGATTGGGTCAGGGAGAGTGAGAGGGAGAGTGAGAGGGAGATTGGGTCAGGGAGAGTGAGAGGGAGATTGGGTCAGGGAGAGTGAGAGGGAGATCGGGTCAGGGAGAGTGTGAGGGAGAGTGAGAGGGAGATTGGGTCAGGGAGAGTGTGGGGGAGAGTGAGAGGGAGATTGGGTCAGGGAGAGTGAGAGGGAGAGTGAGAGGGAGAGTGGGAGGCAAATTGTGAAGCAGATTGCAACCAATGCACAATATCCTATCCGCAATCTGGCTGCTAGCACAGTCACCTGTGTGGCTCCTCATGTGCCCATTGAGCAGCCAGGGCCGACTAAATCTCTTGTCGCAGATGCGGCACTGATGCTGCAGGCTGTGCGTGAGCAGGTGCATCGATAGGGCCGGCATGGACACGTACAGCTTGCCGCAGTGCTGGCAGCTTTTAGCCAGATCGCTGTCGAATTTCCTGTGCGTCTGACTGTGCCGTCTGAGATTGCTGACGGTGGAGAAGTGCCTGCCGCACTGCTGACACGGATGGCGGCGGGTCTTCAGCGCGGGATCCCGGTTCTCTGCCGATTGGTGCGCCTCGGTCTCGGATTTCTTTCGAAGTCGACTGGATGGGGCGTGGGGAGGATTGACAGAAATTTGATCGATGCTTATAAACGCTTATGATTCAATTTGGCGCCCAAGACACTTAAACTTTAACACAGGCTTTTCGGCGCCCTAAGACACAAGATTGTTGTTGGCGCCCTAAGACACAAGCTTGTTGTTGTTGGCGCCCTAAAACACAGGCTAGTTGTTGTTGTTGTTGGCGCCCTAAAACACAGGCTAGTTGTTGTTGGCGTTGGCGCCCTAAAACACAGGCTAGTTGTTGTTGGCGTTGGCGCCCTAAAACACAGGCTAGTTGTTGTTGGCGTTGGCGCCCTAAAACACAGGCTAGTTGTTGTTGGCGTTGGCGCCCTAAAACACAGGCTAGTTGTTGCTGGCGTTGGCGCGCTAAAACACAGGCTAGTTGTTGTTGGCGTTGGCGCCCTAAAACACAGGCTAGTTGTTGTTGGCGTTGGCGCCCTAAAACACAGGCTAGTTGTTGTTGGCGCCCTAAAACACGTGCTTGTTGTTGTAGGCGCCCAGACGCTTGTTGTTGGCGCCCTAAGACACATGCTTGTTGTTGTTGGAATGTTGGCGCCGTATAAAGACACATGCTTGTTGTTGTTGGCGCCCAGACGCTTGTTGTTGGCGCCCTAAGACACATGCTTGTTGTTGTTGGAATGTTGGCGCCCTATAAAGACACATGCTTGTTGTTGTTGGAATGTTGGCGCCCTATAAAGACACATGCTTGTTGTTGTTGGCGCCCTAGCATAAGACTAAGAGACTTGAAATCGGTGAACTACTCTTGGTAGTCTTTGAGGCCGTTAAATTTTTACTTGTTTAGCTATTTCTACAATCAATCACAAAAAATATCGATTGCTCACAGATCCAGCGGTGCATAGTCGCGTCCTTGAGCATCAGTAGACGTAGACGTCATCATCATGGGCGAATCCGAAGCTGCCACCGATGTGGTTGCGATCAACTGCTGACTGGGTTGAAAGTTGGTTGGAGTCAAATGAAGCATTGAGTCCATAGCTGTCGTCTGCACACAGATCTGCTGAAGTGGGCGCTGCTGCTGCTGCAGTCCAATCATCAGCTGCCGATGACGCCACCACAAGGGACTGGTCCAGTTGGACAACTGCCAGTCAGACTTCTGGTACTGCATATGCATAGGCACTGTCAAGAGAATTGAGCCTGGTGTAAATTGTTGCTGACCAGAATACTGCATTGTGGGCTGTTTGAGGTTTATTTTTGCAACAATATGAATCTAGCAAATTAGGAATTATTTTTTTAAAAAGGCTGGGTCTTAAAAACGTGGAACTTACAAAGTTGTTTTAACTTGAGATGTTTTGTAGCCAATTGAAGATCAGCAACTTTTAAAATGGAGTCCCTCAGCTCGCTTCCAATTTGACGAGGGGAGGAGAGGAATTGAGTGAGCGGGATCGGCCGGGGGCTTTGAAGTACAAGGACTGCTGTTGCGTCTGGATTGGAAAGGCCCTCACCTCCAATCACTGCTTTCTTGGAAAGTGAAATCTGCACTGATCGACTGTGCTGATCGCACAGCGGTCGCTTAACGGAATTCAGACGATAATTGAGGTCTCTTTTTCGGTGTGGTGGATGTGGACATTCTTGCATGAATTTTATCGATTTTCTTGCATGAACCCTCCCGCTTACCCCTCTGCGCGCGCGCGCCAGCCACCTATTTTTCTAACCCCATTGGCCTTATCACTTTGCCCCGTCTTGTTTTTCTGTCTGTCCCTCGTCCCCCTGACTCCCCCGTCCGTTATCAGTGCACCCACCACCCCAACCCCTGTTATTTAATTAAAGTACATGGATTATTAAACTAAATTAAATAATACGAGCGTACACGTAAGTGGCTGGGCCCTCTCCGTTAGAATGTTAGCCCAGTTTGTTTTCGTTTCTTACGCTGTTCAATTTAATCGTGATTCTTGTTAATCGCTCTAAATAAAATATAATGTTTATACTCGTAGTTTTCTTTTTAATTCTATTAGCTACTAAAATTTTAACCACAATACATTGCGTAGGTCAGTCCGCATACAGTAAAGGGCTCCATCTTGTTCCTTTTCTCTTTTTTGCTACAGGTTGCATTCTCGACATTCTAGAATAGAATTATTGTTTGCTAGATCATAATCCATATCAATTAAGCTTATGTTGTGTTAGTTGTGTATGGGCTTTCTGTTGGTTTGCCTTGTTTCCAGTCCAGTTCGATTCTCAGCTATCCTTATCCCTTGTCCTTCCTTGGTTCAGTAAGTAAGAAAACTAATGGATTTTGGATCGAATTTCCTGGTCTGTTAATTGAATTTTTAACCGTGGCCAATGTGACTCTTAAAGCTTCTTTTTATTTTAGAAAGCGATTAAAGACTCAAGTAAAACTGAGATTGAAGCTAGGAGAGGCCATTCGCAGTGAGATGAGAGATTTGAGGAGACAGGAAGATAGGAGATTTGGGAAACAGGGAGATGGGATATTTGGGGAGACAGGGAGATGGGGGATTTGGGGAGACAGTGAGATGCATGGGAGATTTGGGGAGACAGGGAGATGGGAGATTTGGGGAGACAGTGAGATGCATGGGAGATTTGGGAGGACAGTGAGATGGGAGATTTGGGGAGACAGTGAGATGCATGGGAGAATTGGGAGGACAGTGAGATGGGAGATTTGGGGACACAGTGAGATGGGAGATTTGGAAAGACAATGAGATGGGATCTGAGAGATAGTGAGATTGGATCTTGGAAACAGTGAGATAATAACTTTGTGACGATGACAAATGAAAAGAATGAGCTGAGCAAATACTGTGCTTGTGAAATAGAACTTCATAATATTAAATATAAAAAAATATTTTACCAAATGTACTAACACTTTCTCGTCATACTACTGGCAAAGTTAGTACTATTTAAAGAAAAGCTTTAGGCATCCAGACAACTTTTTTGTAAGACTTTTTACTGCACTAGTTAGGATATATATTGGGTATTTCACTGATCCTCTTTAGGAAAATGGGAAATGTTTGAAAAAGCATCACACATGCGCCCAACGAAGCATTAACACTTCCTCCTAGAGGCGACACAAAGTCATAAGCCAGAAACTTCTGAGCTTGTCTGTCTATCTGTACACCTGTAGTCTCTTTTGTTCTCAGTCTCAATGGTGCCCACCCCCCCCCCCAGCAGCCGTTCATCTGCTTCCACAACAATTCCTCATTAATGCTTTATCAATTTTAGCCATTATTGCCATCCCCGACTATTAGGCTGACTGGTTGACAACTGACATTGACAACTGACAGTGGCTCTTCAATGCGATCATCGTTCCTGCTCATCACTCATCACCCCCATTTTTTCCTTCCTCACGTTCCCATCCTCCCTGTCTACCCGCTCCCACCCTCCCTTGTCTACCCGCTCCCACCCTCCCTTGTCTACCCGCTCCCACCCTCCCTTGTCTACCCGCTCCCACCCTCCCTTGTCTACCCACTCTCACCCTACCTTGTCTACCCACTCTCACCCTACCTTGTCTACCCACTCTCACCCTACCTTGTCTACCCGCTCTCACCATCCCTTGTCTACCCACTCTCACCCTACCTTGTCTACCCACTCTCACCCTACCTTGTCTACCCACTCTCACCCTACCTTGTCTACCCACTCTCACCCTACCTTGTCTACCCACTCTCACCATCCCTTGTCTACCCGCTCTCACCATCCCTTGTCTACCCACTCTCACCCTACCTTGTCTACCCACTCTCACCCTACCTTGTCTACCCACTCTCACCATCCCTTGTCTACCCACTCTCACCCTACCTTGTCTACCCACTCTCACCATCCCTTGTCTACCCGCTCTCACCATCCCTTGTCTACCCACTCTCACCCTACCTTGTCTACCCACTCTCACCCTACCTTGTCTACCCACTCTCACCATCCCTTGTCTACCCACTCTCACCCTACCTTGTCTACCCACTCTCACCATCCCTTGTCTACCCGCTCTCACCATCCCTTGTCTACCCACTCTCACCCTACCTTGTCTACCCACTCTCACCCTACCTTGTCTACCCACTCTCACCATCCCTTGTCTACCCACTCTCACCCTACCTTGTCTACCCACTCTCACCATCCCTTGTCTACCCGCTCTCACCATCCCTTGTCTACCCACTCTCACCCTACCTTGTCTACCCGCTCTCACCCTGCCTTGGGGGTTGGTCACTTAAGCACTAAGTTTCAGGAATGCCTCATTACTCAGTCTCCAAAAACTGATCACGGATTCAATGCAATCGATTAATTTTAGCACTTTTGTCTGCGAGACATCGACGTTTCAACCAGGGCAAGAGGGCAAGCACAGCTGCGATTGTAAAATTAATTGACAGGCAGTTTTATAAATCATTAACAAACCATTTCGTACTCCACCCCTCTTACCCTCATTCAATCCATCCCTATCTCTACCAAGAGTAGACAGACAGCTATACATGAACTTTCCCTTCGCGTCTATTGTAATCACTTACTATGCAGCTTTTTTGTAATCAACTTCCTTCCCTCTCCATCCATTGTGACTGACTTCGTCGTGAACAATGTAATTATTGTTCTTTCATTCCAGTCCCGGATCTGCAGAGCCCCACTGGCGGACTGGCGGAGCAGCTCGCAGCGTGCAACCGTCTGCTTTCTCAGACGCGTTCTCCAGCTCTACCGCAGCCACCAGCCGCTCTCAAAGAAAGCCGCCTCTCTTCCCGACCTTAAAGACAATGAATGAAATTGCTAATTGCCGACTGCAAACCAACCCACCTTCCTAGCAGCTGTGTTTCTTCTCGTAATGTTTGCTGAACACTTTCTCTTTCTGTGCGTCCTTGCCGGGCCATTAATTCTCTGTCGGCTTCCTTTTATTCTGCTTCTTTGAGAGCAGAATTGCTGCTTTCTGCTTCTATCTATCTATCTATCTATCTATCTATCTATCTATCTATCTATCTATCTATCTATCTATCTATCTATCTATCTATCTATCTATCTATCTATCTATCTATCTATCTATCTATCTATCTATCTATCTATCTATCTATCTATCTATCTATCTATCTATCTATCTATCTATCTATCTATCTATCTATCTATCTATCTATCTATCTATCTATCTATCTATCTATCTATCTATCTATCTATCTATCTATCTATCTATCTATCTATCTATCTATCTATCTATCTATCTATCTATCTATCTATCTATCTATCTATCTATCTATCTATCTATCTATCTATTTATCTATCTATCTATCTATCTATCTATCTATCTATCTATCTATCTATCTATCTATCTATCTATCTATCTATGCTATGACTGTTCGTTCATCCTCTCCTGAAATTTTGCAATACACAGCTAAACTAAGAACAAAATTCACATAGAATGCAGCTAGCTTGAGGTCTATGTATTTTTTTGCTAGTGTTTCTGACAAAATAATTCTAAAAAAGTGCTTACACGTTGGCTTCAATCTATAACTTGTAGAATGATGAATATTGCATTATCTTTTTCTTGTAAAAAGCGATGAAAAATGCAGAAACGGATAGAGAAAGGGGAAGAGGCGGGCGTGCAGGGAGCGGGAGCAGCGGGCGCAGCTGAGGCGAGAGAGAGAAGTGGGCGATGCCAACCATTGACCTACCTACGGAGAGACATGTAAAGAGAGATTTAGGGCGAGCGATGTAGGGAGATATTGATGTCGGGGTAGAGGGATGTCGGGAGAGATACGTAGGGAGAGGCATGTAGAGAGAGATGTAAAGAGAGAGATGTAAGGAGATGTCTAGATGTAGAGAGAGAGTTGTAGGGAGAGATAGATGTAGGGAAAGAGCTGTTGATAGAGATTTAGTGAGAGATAGGTGTAGGGAGAGAGATGTAAGGAGAGAGATGTAGGGAGATAGATGAAAGTAGAGCGATGTAGGGAGAGAGATGTAGGGAGATAGATGTAAGGAGAGAGATGTAGGGAGAGAGATGTAGGGAAAGATGTAAGGAGAGAGATGTAGGGAGAGAGATTTAGGGAGCAGGAGACAAATGCAGAGAAAGAGACATAAACATGCAAGAACGGCAGAATTTCTAGCAATTGAGCGGAGAGAGGCTGAGTGCAGCAGATGAAGGGCGATAGAGAAATTCTTGCATTTTGCCCAGCAAACCGTTGTTGCCGAGTGCTCGGCGGAAGCCTGCAGCTGCAAGATGTGAAAGTGAATGCAGCAGCTTGGCTGCTTTGGTGTTTTGTCCCCGCACGGCCTGGCCATTGTTGTGGAAATGGTTGACAGGAAGCAGCAAATTAAATGGCTTTTAGAATTAACGATGCTTCTTCATGGAAACGAGACTTTTAGCGCCAATGATAATTTTCTGGCGCCAGTTTGTAGCGCCATTTCTAGCGCCAACTCAAGTGCCTTTTTTCTAGCGCCAACTCTAGTGCCATTTCTAGCGCCATTTCTAGCGCCACCTGTAGCGCCATTTCTAGTGCCGTTTCTAGTGCCATTTTTAGCGCCAACTCTAGCGCCATTTCCAGCGCCATTTCTAGCGCCATTTCTAGCGCTACCTCTAGCGCCATCTCTAGCGCCATTTCCAGCGCCATTTCTAGCGCTATTTCCATTTAATGTGCCTGTATGTAGGAGTGTGTAATGAGAAATTCAGGACCACTGTGAATGCGAATAGCGTGTGCTCATAGTGTCCCCCTAGCCCCCTAACAACTAACGAGCATACTAAATGCCTGAAAAGTCCAGAGCTTGGAGTTCGTCAGTTAATAGAAAATTGCTCTTTACTTGATGCAGAATTTACTCAGCCATGCCAACTGCACTTATTCATTAATTCGTATAACAAAAAGTGGACTCCCACGACTCTGTAGCTACAATTTGGGATAAAAAAGCTTAAGGCATCGTGCCTAGAAATATTCCATTTTAATTCTCTGCATCTCACGCTGTAGACTTTTGCTCCAGCTTGGCACGTAGCGTTGATAATAAACCCCGTTTATGACGCACCGCAATCGAGGGGTGGCGTGGAGAGGTCACGTCTTTCTCTCTCTACCGAAAAGGACCAATTTTTAGATTTATTTTTCAGTACAGATTTGTACAGATTATGATGGGCTCTGAGCTGGGTCCATCTGGACTTCTAGCAATGTCCGTGAAGCTTTAATTTGGGGGTCCGGTAACTTGGCTGGTGTCTGATGTGGTCTGCTGTGGTCTGCTGTGCTCTGGCAATGTCTGTTAGCTGCACTCCTCCTCTGCCTGAGCTCTCCCCCCCCTTCCTAGCCTCTCTCCTTTGTACTTCGTCCTCCTCTCTCCTCTGTCCTCTCTCCTCTCTCATATCTCCTCTCTCATCTCTCATATCTCCTCTCTCCTCTCTTCTCTCTCCTCTCTTCTCTCTTCTCTATTATATTTCATCTCAAATATATCATCCCTAATCTCTAATCTCTCATCCTTATCTATAAACTCTCATCTATTATCTGTCA
This sequence comes from Macrostomum lignano, assembly GCA_002269645.1. Classification (NCBI taxonomy): domain Eukaryota; kingdom Metazoa; phylum Platyhelminthes; family Macrostomidae; genus Macrostomum; species Macrostomum lignano. The sequence goes on along the minus strand of NIVC01000761.1, from coordinate 99,701 downwards.
TTTCTCATCTCCTACCTGTCATCTGTCATCAGTCATCTCAGATCTCAGTAGCTACAGTATTGAATTTAATTTAGCGTGCATAAGCTTTTGACAGCTTTGACCTCCTCATCAATTGTCGTTAGACGAAAGAAAATTGATGTTCTCTGGTCAAATTAATTGGAGACAGTCACTAATTAGTGCACCAATTAACTAGAATTAATTGTCTAAAAAATTCCTCCCATTTAGTTTTTAGTATGCTTGAGACTTCGACTCAAGCATAATACGCTAACGCTATCAGATCTAACAGGTGCGAGGAACCACTTAACAGGCGCAACTTACATGTCTCGAACACATGAGAGGCGCCATTCCCATGTGTTCTAAACAGGTGAGAGGCGCCATTCCCATGTGTTCTAAACAGGTGAGAGGCGCCATTCCCATGTGTTCTAAACAGGTGAGAGGCGCCATTCCCATGTGTTCTAAACAGGTGAGAGGCGCCATTCCCATGTGTTCTAAACAGGTGAGAGGCGCCATTCCCATGTGTTCTAAACAGGTGAGAGGCGCCATTCCCATGTCTTCTCACAGGTGAGAGGCGCCATTCCCATGTGTTCTAAGCAGGTGAGAGGCGCCATTCCCATGTGTTCTCAAAGGTGAGAGGCGCCATTCCCACGTTTTCTAACAGGTGCGAGAGGCGCCATTATTTTTGTGTACTTATATTTAAAGCCGATACAAAAGAAGAAAGCAAGATAGTTTTAAGGTTTTATTAGTAAAATTAGCAGTTCTCGTGTACCAAATCTAAATGTGGCAGCCTGCGGGATGTAGTTTTACAAAAAATCCCTCTCGGTAAAAAGGGAAGAGGAGCAGAGGATAAGCTGGGAACGCAACGAGAGTTCTGGCATTTTGTTTGACAGACAATTATTAAGTGTAATATTTCTGCTCTCTGTCAGACTTGTTGGCGTCAGGTGGACATAACGGGTGGCAATTGTCTGATGGGACAAGAGGGAGGCTGAGTCAGGGAGCACTGGAGCAGCATCTGGAGTGTTGGTCCGACAATCGCCCACAAAAAGTGCATTGACCTTAAAATTCGTTCACCAAAGAACCAGAAGGTGTCAAAGAAAGACGTATGTGGTGTCCACCTAGGAGACAGGGGTTGTCCACCTAACAGACAGGTTGTCCACCCCTAAGAGACAGGGGTTGCCCTAAGAGACAGGGGTTGCCCTAAGAGACAGGGATTGTCCACCTAGGAGACAGGGGTTGTCCACCTAACAGACCGGTTGTCCACCCCTAAGAGACAGGGGTTTCCCTAAGAGACATGGATTGTCCATTTAGGAGACAGGGATTGTCCACCTAGGAGACAGGGGTTGTCCACCTAACAGACCGGTTGTCCACCCCTAAGAGACAGGGGTTTCCCTAAGAGACATGGATTGTCCATTTAGGAGACAGGGATTGTCCACCTAGGAGACAGAGATTGTCCACCTAAGAGACAGGGATTGTCCACCTAGGAGACAGGGATTGTCCACCTAAGAGACAGGGATTGTCCACCTAGGAGACAGGGATTGTCCACCTAGGAGACAGGGATTGTCCACCTAGGAGACAGAGATTGTCCACCTAAGAGACATGGATTGTCCACCTAGGAGACAGAGATTGTCCACTTAGGAGACAGAGATTGTCCACTTAGGAGACAGGGGTGTCCACCTAGCACCTAGGAGACATGGGGTGTCCAGTTAAAAGTGACAGGGTTTTCCACATAAGAGACAGGGGTGTCCACCTAGCACCTAGGAGACATGGGGTGTCCAGTTAAGAGACAGGGTTTTCCACATAAGAGACAGGGGTGTCCACCTAGGAGACAGGGATTGTCCACCTAGGAGAATGGGATTGTCCACCTAGAAGACAGAGATTTTCCACCTAAGAGCCAGGGATTGTCCACCTAGGAGACAGAGATTGTCCACCTAGGAGACAGGGATTGTCCACCTAGGAGACAGAGATTGTCCACCTAGGAGACAGGGATTGTCCACCTAGGAGACAGAGATTGTCCACCTAAGAGACATGGATTGTCCACCTAGGAGACAGGGATTGTCCACCTAGGAGACAGAGATTGTCCACCTAAGAGACATGGATTGTCCACCTAGGAGACAGAGATTGTCCACTTAGGAGACAGAGATTGTCCACTTAGGAGACAGGGGTGTCCACCTAGCACCTAGGAGACATGGGGTGTCCAGTTAAAAGAGACAGGGTTTTCCACATAAGAGACAGGGGTGTCCACATAAGAGACAGGGGTGTCCACATAAGAGACAGGGGTGTCCACATAAGAGACAGGGGTGTCCACATAAGAGACAGGGGTGTCCACATAAGAGACAGGGGTGTCCACATAAGAGACAGGGGTGTCCACATAAGAGACAGGGGTGTCCACATAAGAGACAGGGGTGTCCACATAAGAGACAGGGGTGTCCACATAAGAGACAGGGGTGTCCACCTAAGAGACAGAGATTTTCCACCTAAGAGGCATGGATTGTTCAACTAAGAGACATGGGGTGTCCACAAAAGAGACCGGTATTGTCCACCTAAGAAACAGGGGTGTCTACCTACATGTAAGAGATACAGGTGTCCACCTAAGTGACAGGAGTGTCTACTAACTCAATACAAGCTGCATTTGACACGGCCAAGTCATAGTTAACATCTCATCTTGGAATGAGAAGACTTACTTAAACCATGACTCCAATTTCTATTCTGAGACCACCTTGACAGAGCAGTACTTTGCAGATGCAAGCGAAAGCATTCACTTCAGCTATTCCACTCTGAGTTGATGTTTCCATTCTGAATGGCAGGACTGAATAGCCGATGCAAGACCAGACAAAGTGATGTTTAACTGGCTCTGAGCACTGCAATTATAGAGCATTAATTGCGTAATTATGGAGCAAAACTTTCTCTGGCATGCAAGGCTGCTCCTAGACCAGTGGTCTGGTGCGGCGCTCCGATAAGCCAGCGGCCCAGGCTCGATTCCAAGTGCAGTCGTACTAATTTGGGGCTAAATTGGAATCTCGGCTTGGCTCTGCTCGTGCAATTAATGGGCTTGAGGGCCAACCCCTTAAGGCACAGTGAAGTGTACATGCCTAGGAAGCGCCATTCCCATGTGTTTTACAGGTGAGAGGCGCCATTCCCACGTTTTCTAACAGGTGAGAGGCGCCATTCCAATGTGTTTTACAGGTGAGAGACGCCATTCCCACGTTTTATAACAGGTGAGAGGCGCCATTCCCATGTGTTTTAAAGGTGAGAGGCGCCATTCCCACGTTTTCTAACAGGTGAGAGGCGCCATTCCAATGTGTTTTACAGGTGAGAGGCGCCATTCCAATGTGTTTTACAGGTGAGAGGCGCCATTCCCACGTTTTCTAACAGGTGAGAGGCGCCATTCCCATGTGTTTTACAGGTGAGAGGCGCCATTCCAATGTGTAAATAGACTAAAGTGTCCGGGGAAATTTGAAGGGTTGGGCATTGGAAAAGAGTTGCTGCTCCAAGTCCTGGGTCTGTGTAGTCCTTGCCCAGACTTTGTCGGCTAGGGACTTTTAGAAAGCAATAAAAATCATGCCGCCGCTGTATAATTGCAGGTTGCCATGGAGACGGCAGAAAACTCTACACAGACATCGGCGCCCCCGTCTTCTCGTCTCTGCCAATCAGCGGCAGCTGGAAATCTTGGCCAAACTGAGAGCCTATTTTAGGCTGCTGCGATCCAGCCAGCGCCCCCAGCTGTCGCTCGGCAACATGATGGAGCTGCTGATGATTCGAGTTCCGGCCCTGCTGCTGCTGGGCGTCTGGAGTCACCTGGTCACTGGATTGATGCTCACACCCGAGCAGAAGACGGAGGCGGCCAGAGCTCATAACCGGCTGAGAACGTCCGCCTACCCTCAGGGTGCCAACATCAACTATTTGGTGAGCTGTCTGTCTGTCTGTCTGTCTGTCTTAGTGTCTGTCTGTCTGTCTGTCTGTCTGTCTGTCTGTCTGTGTGTCTGTGTGTCTGTCTGTCTGTCTGTCTGTCTGTCTGTCTGTCTGTCTGTCTGTCTGTCTGTCTGTCTGTGTGTCTGTGTGTCTGTCTGTCTGTCTGTCTGTCTGTCTGTCTGTGTCTGTCTGTCTGTCTGTCTATCTAGTTAAAAGAGACAGGGTTTTCCACATAAGAGACAGGGGTGTCCACATAAGAGACAGGGGTGTCCACATAAGAGACAGGGGTGTCCACATAAGAGACAGGGGTGTCCACATAAGAGACAGGGGTGTCCACATAAGAGACAGGGGTGTCCACATAAGAGACAGGGGTGTCCACATAAGAGACAGGGGTGTCCACATAAGAGACAGGGGTGTCCACATAAGAGACAGGGGTGTCCACATAAGAGACAGGGGTGTCCACCTAAGAGACAGAGATTTTCCACCTAAGAGGCATGGATTGTTCAACTAAGAGACATGGGGTGTCCACAAAAGAGACCGGTATTGTCCACCTAAGAAACAGGGGGTGTCTACCTACATGTAAGAGATACAGGTGTCCACCTAAGTGACAGGAGTGTCTACTAACTCAATACAAGCTGCATTTGACACGGCCAAGTCATAGTTAACATCTCATCTTGGAATGAGAAGACTTACTTAAACCATGACTCCAATTTCTATTCTGAGACCACCTTGACAGAGCAGTACTTTGCAGATGCAAGCGAAAGCATTCACTTCAGCTATTCCACTCTGAGTTGA
>NIVC01000761.1:87500-90000 GCA_002269645.1 Macrostomum lignano | reverse complement strand
CTGGCCAGCTGCGGCAGCATCAGCATCGCCAGTTCCAGCAGCTACAAGGCAGTCGTTGATGTGCAGTTCGGCTACGTCACCTCCAGCGGCGGTGGCGGCGGCGGTGGCGGTGGCGGCGGCGGTGGCAACGCGGCGCCCGGTGGCCCCAGGAGCTTCTTCGATCAGCGAGGGCTGCTGATGTCGCTGCCTCTGATGCTGGCAGCTGCAGTGGCTGCTGGAGTGCCCGGTCTGTGAGCTGCGAGAGTTTCAGTTGGATGAAGTTTGACGTCTGGTAGAGATGAGGTGTTTTAAGATGTTTAGAGGCGTGAGCGACGGTACAGATGATTTTTAGTCAGAGAGAAGATTCTTCATGTTAACTGTTAGAGTTTTTTTTTACACAATATAAAGATATTCTTTGTTGTTAACATTTCCTCATAAAGACATTTTATGTGGTTGTTGGAATCTCTGAGAGAAAATAGCATCTGAGCAAAGAAAAGCCGTGATGGTTTCTAGGAATATTTGGATAGGAATTCCCATGGTCTATAAATGTACATGTATAGATGGGATCCCTGGGATCTAAATATAGATAGGAATCCTCCAAGAACCTGAATATCGATGGGAATCTCCAAAAATTCCAAATAAAGATGCGGGTTCCCCTATGATATAAATATAGATAGGAATCCCCAAGGACTTAAATATAGATGGGAATCCCCCAAAAGACCTAAATATAGATGGGAATCCCCAAAAAATCTAAATATAGATGTGAGTTCCTTAGATCTAAATATAGAGAGGAATCCCCTAAGATCTAAATATAGATAGGAATCCCCATGAAATCTATATATAGATGGGCATGCCTCTGGATTTAAATGTAGATGATAAATGTCAGAAATACTCGTAACTACATCCTTATCAAAGGAATCCCTAAGATAGTAAATATTAACAGAATTTAGTATCTGGTAATCTGATAATATAATGTGGCGAAGTGGAAGTCCCTGAAATTGATAAAACTGTTTTGTTTGATAAAGTTTAATATTTTTGTTTATTGTTTAGCATCAATAATTGCAGTGATGTCTTTATTACTTTCTTTCTATTGTAAATCGAAACTATTATTCTTCTGCAGATAGTAAACTTTTGTTTAAAAATTCATTTTTTCCTGTTTTGCAATTTATCTACTTTAGCCCAGTGATTAAAACATTTAAAAGATAGGTAATAAAAATGTTTAACGCTTTATAATTTTTACGACTAAAATTTAGTTTTAATTCTTGACTTTATAAGCTGAATATGTATGTATACTGTAATCTGAGTGATGACGTCACACATGCTAAAATAGTGACAATTTGTACTTTATTTGCCACCCATTTTTAAAGCTTAAATCGATGCATTATAACAAATAGCAGACAATTTCTGTCTTAGACCCGAGATATCCTGAAAAGTTTACTTTTTTTGTACTGTGTGTGCCACTTGATTAATAAAAACGTAAATCTTTTATGCCTCATCTTTCCTAGATAATAGCTTATAGATTTTCTGTCTTTAAAGTTTTCTACCCTGCTCGTATAAAGATATTTATTAAAATATACATATTCTGTTCTTATCAGATTTCTAAATTTAAGTTTGATCGATAAAAAATACTATTTAAAAGCCGTTAAGTTAAATTTCGCGGTTTTTGTTAATTTTGTTATAATTCTTAATTCAAAGTTTCAAAAGTTCAAAAGTTCCAAGTTTCCATTTTCAGCACCAACCTCACATTGTGGACTTCCGATTTCAAAATCAAGCAAGTATGTCTTTCGCCAGAAATTGTTTCGCAACTCAAAAAGCAGCTGTGTTTTTCGAAACCCCCAAAACGGATCTTGCAAAGATTTTCGGTAGCATTTCGCTACATTAGTTACTTCGAAGTAGATAACAATTGACTGTCTCAGATTTAGGCTAATACGATTAAGGGGCCAGAGGCAGGGGGCTGGGCGCACTTCAAGCGACATTGTCGCACAACCGGCGAGAGGCATTGCTGCCCATTCCGCCGACTCCCCTGAGCAGGCACACAAGCGCGCGGATACGTACGCAGTCATACGCACAGGCACACACTCACAGGAGTGCACAGCGGCCCCTACTTTATTTATCGTTAGGCATGTACACTTCACTGTGACTTGGGGTTGGCCCTCAAGGCCGTTAATTGCATGAGCAGAGCCAAGCCGAGATTCCAATTTAGCTTCAAATTAATGCGACTGCACTTGGAGTTGAGCTGAGCTGAGAGGTGAGCAGTCTGAGATGAGGTGAGCAGTCTGAGATGAGGTGAGCAGTCTGAGATGAGGTGAGCAGTCTGAGATGAGGTTGAGCAGTCTGAGATGAGGTGAACAGAGACAGTCATGGCAGAGACAGTCATGACAGAGACAGTCATAACAGAGACAGTCATAACAGAGACAGTCATGGCAAAGACAGTCATGACAGAGACAGTCATGACAGAGACAGTCATGACAGAGACAGTCATGACAGAGACAGTCACGACAGAGACAGTCATGGCAGAGAC
>NIVC01000761.1:75000-82500 GCA_002269645.1 Macrostomum lignano | reverse complement strand
TGACTTTAAATGCAGCACACTGTTTGTCACTCGTGATAGGTCCCGTTATGAATAGGTCACTCTATGGATAGGTCACTCTATGGATAGGTCACTATACGGATAGGTCACTCTATGGATAGGTCACTCTATGGATAGGTCACTCTATGGATAGGTCACTATACGGATAGGTCACTCTATGGATAGGTATATGAATTTATGAATAGGTCACTATCTAAGAAAAGGACACTATATGGATAGGTCACTCTATAAATAAGTCACTCCACCAAATAGGTCACTATCTAAGAAAAGGACACTATATGGATAGGTCACTCTATAAATAAGTCACTCCACCAAATAGGTCACTCAAGACGCGGTCACTCCAGCCGTCAAACTCTCACCTTGGCCAGAGCAGAGTTGGCGCCCGGCAGCACCACCAGCAGGCTCTGAGCATACATGAAACCTTCGCACAGAAGCCAGACAAACACGGACAAGAAGCTGTAGACAGTCAGGCCCGACAGTATCTGACAAGGCAGAAAGCCGAACTCAACCCTCTCATAGCCAACAAGAAACAGCAGCTGGGCCACTATTAAGGTGGCACACAGAGCCCGGTGAACCCGGTGCAGAGTCACGATGGTGCTCTCCGCGTTCGGCGACTTCAACCGCAATGGCAGATAGGCCAGGCAGGTGACAATCAGGCAGACAATTGACAGGCTCAGGCAGATGTAGGTGAGCAGTCTGAGAGGCTGGGCGTGACGCGACATCAACTGGCGAGACTCCACGGTCTGCCAGGAGCTGCCGGGACTGGCCACCACGGCGAAGCTGGTCAGGTGACTGCACAGGCAGGCTGTCCGAGACTGGTCGCTGAGTTCGGCCACCACCGAGCAGCCGGTGTCGGACAGGCGGCCGTTCGAGTCGACGAACACGCAGGACCGGCGCACTCGGCGCATCTGTCGCTGACTGGCGGCATGCGGCACCAGGAAGAGAGCGGAGCCGCCAGACTGCAGTTTGCCTCCGGCCGAGAACAGGCTGGCTTGGACAATCTGGGACACCACCTGTTGATCCGATGCGGCCGGTCTTAGCCAGCGAATCAGGTGGGGCAGATCTACCGAGCTAGTTACCATGGCAACTGAGGCCAGCGAACCGGAGTAGCGCACCTTCACGGACACGCCAGGTCCAGGGGCGGTGAAACCGGCCGAGCTCGACAGGCGCAGGACAGAGAGGCCTGGCGGTGCGGGGGCGGCAGTGCGGATGGCACGTTTTTATTGAGGGTGAAATGCAACAGCATGGAAACAACTTAGCAACAGCATAGCAACAGCATAGCAACATCATGGAAACAACATAACAACAGCATGGAAACAACATAGCAACAACATAGCAACAGCATAGCAACAGCATGGAAACAGCATAGCAACATCATGGAAACAGCATAGCAACATCATGGAAACAACATAGCAAAAGCATTGAAACCGCATAGCAACGTCGTGGCAACAGTTACAGCTTACAAACAGAATACCAACTAGTCAGTCAGCACAAACCATTTTCAGTGCTGCAATATCAAAATTACACACAATATAGTAAGGGCATAGCGACAAAATAGCAACCAACCAAACCTATGAATCTTGGAGTCTGGCCCAGAAACTGAGGATCTGGGAGGCTGTGGCCCAGCAACTGAGGATCTGAGAGGCTGGCCCAGCAACTGAGGATCTGGGAGGCTGGCCCAGCAACTGAGGATCTGGGAGGCTGGCCTAGCAACTGAGGATCTGGGGGGCTGGCCCAGCAACTGAGGATCTGGGAGGCTGGCCTAGCAACTGAGGATCTGGGTGGCTGGCACAGCAACTGACGATCTGGGAGGCTGGCCCAGCAACTGAGGATCAGGGAGGCTGTGGCCCAGCAACTGAGGATCTGGGGAGGCTGGCCCAGAAACTGAGGATCTGGGAGGCTGTGGCCCAGCAACTGAGGATCTGGGAGGCTGTGGCCCGGCAACTGAGGATCTGGGAGGCTGTGGCTCAGCAACTGAGGATCTGACATTCTGGCACTCACCAATGCCGCTAGAGTTATACACGGCCTCAGCAGGCGCAGCGGCAGCCTGCAGCCCCAGTCCCAGACTGTCGATAGCTCTCAGCACGGTGTCTGCCGCGGTCGTCAAACCACGCTGAGCCTCCTCGCTCGAGCGGCGTCCGCCGCCAGCCGAAGGATTGGTGGTAGTTGACTCGGCGGCCCCAGAGATCCAGAGGCCTTTTGACGCGAAGGCGGACACGGACGACAGCAGGTCGCTGACGGTGTTGCGCTGTTCAGCCGCCGACACGGGCTTAGAAGGATTCAGCCCGACTGGCAGCTGCTCAGAAAGGACTCGAGCAAAACCCGTCACAGCATCGAGACTGTCGAATATCTGGGTGTCGGCAAACTTTGTTAATAGCTGAGCTCGGACCGAAGTGCTGTTGCAGGATTTCAGCTGGAGTTATCGAGTGATGGAAGATATAATTAGCGAGGATAATTAGCGAAGTCGAAAACCATAACAAATAAAGGACAAAAATCGATAGAAGAAAAATAAAAAAGTGCATAAATCGATTAAAGTACATAAATCGACAAAAGTACATAAGTAGACAAAAGTACGAAAATTGACTTAAGTACAAAAATCGACAAAAGTACATAAATAGATGAAAGTACAAAAGGTCTACCAAAGTACATCAATCGACAAAAGTAAATAAATCGACTAAAGTACATTAATCGAATAAAGTACAAAAATCTACAAAACTAATAAGCATCAAATATCTTGACTGTGGATAAGATAAAATAAATTCTTGATAAGATTTTAGATTATATGATAAAAACTATCAAACAAGTCAAATCATAAAAATAAGACTTTTAAACCTACTAAAGTACGCTTAAACTCGGGGGCGTCGCCATGGATTTTATGGTGGGGGGGAGGACGAAGCAAGAATTCAACATGTACATTTAAATTACTAAATTCCTACATTTCCATTATTTTGAGAATCGTGTTGTCAGCGTTCATTTTGGCGCCACAGATACTCATTTTAGCGCCGCAGGCACTCATTTTAGCGCCGCAGGCACTCATTTTAGCGCCGCAGGCAACTCATTTTAGCGCCGCAGGCACTCATTTTAGCGCCGCAGGCACTCATTTTAGCGCCGCAGGCAACTCATTTTAGCGCCGCAGGCACTCATTTTAGCGCCGCAGGCACTCATTTTAGCGCCGCAGGCACTCATTTTAGCGCCGCAGGCAACTCATTTTAGCGCCGCAGGCACTCATTTTAGCGCCGCAGGCAACTCATTTTAGCGCCGCAGGCACTCATTTTAGCGCCGCAGGCACTCATTTTAGCGCCGCAGGCACTCATTTTAGCGCCGCAGGCAACTCATTTTAGCGCCGCAGGCACTCATTTTAGCGCCGCAGGCAACTCATTTTAGCGCCGCAGGCACTCATTTTAGCGCCGAAGGCACTCATTTTAGCGCCGCAGGCAACTCACTTTAGCGCCGCAGGCACTCATTTTAGCGCCGCAGGCAACTCATTTTAGCGCCGCAGGCAACTCACTTTAGCGCCGAAGGCACTCATTTTAGCGCCGAAGGCAACTCATTTTAGCGCCGAAGGCAACTCATTTTAGCGCCGAAGGCGCTATATTTTGGCGCCCTGAAGAAACATTATTGATTGCCACAACGGGTCACAAGGTGGTGTGGGGGGACAAAGCATTGGCATGTCCCTCCTACCCCCCCCCCCCAGTGGCGACGCGCCTGCTCAAACTATAAAATTCAAAAAAAGTACTTTTGAACTCTCAGAACTGCAGAACTCTCTGCACCGAAAGTTAAAGCACCACAGACCCTGGGGAATGGATTATTTGATTATGAAAAACAACGAACGCCATTAGCAACTTACGGTGCTGTCCACATTGTCAACACTATTTGGAACCTCAGCGCACGAGCCCTTCTCAGTCTGGTACACAGATAGAGCGGCTTTGGCCAACTTCCGGCATTCCTCACCGCCCACCTCGGCCAGAGGCAAGCAGATGTAGCGCCGAGCGGACGGCGGCAATTCCACCGGAGTGTTGATTAGACGAGGGTAGGAGCCGGGCGGGCAGGTGGGCGCTGTGGATGAGGAGTTAAGGAGTTTTAATTGAAGATTTTTACCTTGAACTCATTTGGAAACAACAGTTAGCGTAAATTATTAATAGTAGTAATTAAACCGATTGGCAGGGAATTTTTCAATTATGAAATCGGGATTTCCCACGCAAGAATTTTTAGTTGCATACTAGTAGTTTCCGGTAGTGCAGTAGTAGTTTCCGGTAGTGCAGTAGTAGTTTCCGGTAGTGCAGTAGTAGTTTCCGGTAGTGCAGTAGTAGTCTCCGGTAGTGCAGTAGTAGTTTCCGGTAGTGCAGTAGTAGTTTCCGGTAGTGCAGTAGTAGTCTCCGGTAGTGCAGTAGTAGTTTCCGGTAGTGCAGTAGTAGTTTCCGGTAGTGCAGTAGTAGTTTCCGGTAGTGCAGTAGTAGTCTCCGGTAGTGCAGTAGTAGTTTCCGGTAGTGCAGTAGTAGTCTCCGGTAGTGCAGTAGTAGTTTCCGGTAGTGCAGTAGTAGTTTCCGGTAGTGCAGTAGTAGTTTCCGGTAGTGCAGTAGTAGTCTTCGGTTGTGTAGTAGTTTGCGGTAGTGTAGTAGTAGTTTTTGGTACTGCAGTAGTAGTTTCCAGTAGTGTAGCATTAGTTTCCGGTAGGGAAGTGGTGGTTTCCGGTAGAGAAGTAGTTTCCGGTAGTGCAGTAGTAGTAGTTTCCGATAGAGAATTAGTTTCCGGTAGAGAAGTAGTTTCCGGTTGTGTAGTAGTAGTTTCCGGTAGAGCAGCAGTAGTTTCCGGTAGAGCAGTAGTAGTCTTCGGTTGTGTAGTAGTTTGCGGTAGTGTAGTAGTAGTTTTTGGTACTGCAGTAGTAGTTTCCAGTAGTGTAGCATTAGTTTCCGGTAGGGAAGTGGTGGTTTCCGGTAGAGAAGTAGTTTCCGGTAGTGCAGTAGTAGTAGTTTCCGATAGAGAATTAGTTTCCGGTAGAGAAGTAGTTTCCGGTTGTGTAGTAGTAGTTTCCGGTAGAGCAGCAGTAGTTTCCGGTAGAGCAGTAGTAGTCTTCGGTTGTGTAGTAGTTTGCGGTAGTGTAGTAGTAGTTTTTGGTACTGCAGTAGTAGTTTCCAGTAGTGTAGCATTAGTTTCCGGTAGGGAAGTGGTGGTTTCCGGTAGAGAAGTAGTTTCCGGTAGTGCAGTAGTAGTAGTTTCCGATAGAGAATTAGTTTCCGGTAGAGAAGTAGATTCCGGTTGTGTAGTAGTAGTCTCCGGTAGTGCAGCAGTAGTTTCCGGTAGAGCAGCAGTATTTTCCGGTAGAGAAGTAGTAGTTTCCGGTAGAGCAGCAGTAGTTTCCGGTAGAGCAGCAGTAGTTTCCGGTAGAGCAGTAGAAGTTTCCGGTAGAGCAGTAGAAGTTTCCGGTAGTGTAGTAGAAGTCTCCGATAGATCAGCAGTAGTTTCCGGTAGAGCAGTAGTAGTTTCCGGTAGAGCAGCAGTAGTTTCCGGTAGAGCAGTAGTAGTTTCCGGTAGAGCAGCAGTAGTTCCCGGTAGAGCAGTAGTAGTTTCCGGTAGAGCAGTAGAAGTTTCCGGTAGTGTAGTAGAAGTCTCCGATAGATCAGCAGTAGTTTCCGGTAGAGCAGTAGTAGTTTCCGGTTCTGCAGTAGTAGTTTCCGGTTCTGCAGTAGTAGTTTCCGGTTCTGCAGTAGTAGTTTCCGGTTCTGCAGTAGTAGTTTCCGGTTCTGCAGTAGTAGTTTCCGGTAGTGCAGTAGTAGTTTCCGGGTCTGCAGTAGTAGTTTCCGGTAGAGCAGCAGTAGTTTCTGGTAGAGCAGTAGTAGTTTTCGGTAGAGCAGCAGTAGTTTCTGGTAGAGCAGTAGTAGTTTCTGGTAGAGCAGCAGTAGTTTCCGGTAGAGCAGTAGTAGTTTCCGGTAGTGCAGTAGTAGTCTCCAGTAGTGCAGTAGTAGTCTCCGGTAGAGCAGTAGTAGTTTCCGGTAGTGCAGTAGTAGTCTCCAGTAGTGCAGTAGTAGTCTCCGGTAGTGCAGTAGTAGTTTCCGGTAGTGCAGTAGTAGTTTCCGGTAGTGCAGTAGTAGTCTCCGGTAGTGCAGTAGTAGTCTCCGGTAGTGCAGTAGTAGTCTCCGGTAGTGCAGTAGTAGTTTCCGGTAGTGCAGTAGTAGTCTCCGGTTCTGCAGTAGTAGTTTCCGGTTCTGCAGTAGTAGTTTCCGGTTCTGCAGTAGTAGTTTCCGGGTCTGCAGTAGTAGTTTCCGGTAGAGCAGCAGTAGTTTCTGGTAGAGCAGTAGTAGTTTTCGGTAGAGCAGCAGTAGTTTCTGGTAGAGCAGTAGTAGTTTCTGGTAGAGCAGCAGTAGTTTCCGGTAGAGCAGTAGTAGTTTCCGGTAGTGCAGTAGTAGTCTCCGGTAGTGCAGTAGTAGTTTCCGGTAGTGCAGTAGTAGTTTCCGGTAGTGCAGTAGTAGTTTCCGGTAGAGCAGCAGTAGTTTCTGGTAGAGCAGTAGTAGTTTTCGGTAGAGCAGCAGTAGTTTCTGGTAGAGCAGTAGTAGTTTCTGGTAGAGCAGCAGTAGTTTCCGGTAGAGCAGTAGTAGTTTCCGGTAGTGCAGTAGTAGTCTCCAGTAGTGCAGTAGTAGTCTCCGGTAGTGCAGTAGTAGTCTCCGGTAGTGCAGTAGTAGTTTCCGGTAGTGCAGTAGTAGTCTCCGGTAGTGCAGTAGTAGTTTCCGGTAGTGCAGTAGTAGTTTCCGGTAGTGCAGTAGTAGTTTCCGGTAGTGCAGTAGTAGTTTCCGGTAGTGCAGTAGTAGTTTCCGGTAGTGCAGTAGTAGTCTTCGGTTGTGTAGTAGTTTGCGGTAGTGTAGTAGTAGTTTTTGGTACTGCAGTAGTAGTTTCCAGTAGTGTAGCATTAGTTTCCGGTAGGGAAGTGGTGGTTTCCGATAGAGAATTAGTTTCCGGTAGAGAAGTAGTTTTCGGTTGTGTAGTAGTAGTTTCCGGTAGAGCAGCAGTAGTTTCCGGTAGAGCAGTAGTAGTCTTCGGTTGTGTAGTAGTTTGCGGTAGTGTAGTAGTAGTTTTTGGTACTGCAGTAGTAGTTTCCAGTAGTGTAGCATTAGTTTCCGGTAGAGAAGTAGTTTCCGGTTGTGCAGTAGTAGTAGTTTCCGATAGAGAATTAGTTTCCGGTAGAGAAGTAGATTCCGGTTGTGTAGTAGTAGTCTCCGGTAGTGCAGCAGTAGTTTCCGGTAGAGCAGCAGTATTTTCCGGTAGAGAAGTAGTAGTTTCCGGTAGAGCAGCAGTAGTTTCCGGTAGAGCAGCAGTAGTTTCCGGTAGAGCAGTAGAAGTTTCCGGTAGAGCAGTAGAAGTTTCCGGTAGTGTAGTAGAAGTCTCCGATAGATCAGCAGTAGTTTCCGGTAGAGCAGTAGTAGTTTCCGGTAGAGCAGCAGTAGTTTCCGGTAGAGCAGTAGTAGTTTCCGGTAGAGCAGCAGTAGTTCC
>NIVC01000761.1:22500-70000 GCA_002269645.1 Macrostomum lignano | reverse complement strand
TTTTATTAAATATGTAAAAATCTTTCCCTTGTTCTGCACAGACTGTTTCACTCTCATTGCCAGGACAGATAATTTTCTGACATGGAGCATCCTCAAAGCAGAGAGACTGCTGCAAGGCCACATCTGCAAACAGTGGCAGGCAGAGCAGGGCAATCAAAAGCAAGTTGCACAGGTGCACCATCATTGGTGAAATTGGCGAGATCTGTTTGCAGAAGGTGACAGACTTTGTGCATGCATTGAAGTCAGTTATTTATAAAATAAACACCTTTATAATAACAATAACTGTATCAAGATAAACTAGAAACACATATAAACAAATAAATTGTATTTATTGGCCTAATGTTTAATATAAAAATAAATTTCTATTTGTTTCTATTACAAAAAAGTTATAAAATGAATAAAAATTTCTTTTAAAATCAAACTTAAAATTCACTTTTTAAAGTAGCTAAATTTGTTACTGCATTTCCAAAGTTAAGCATATAAGCATAAAGGAACTTGTACTGCTAATGGCCAATGAGATGAATTATGGTTATTGTAGTGATAGGCCGAGTCAATTTGGTAATTATCCATTTTGGTCATAGGTTACTTTGGTGCCAAATGTGTGCATAATTTTCCATTCAAGCTGAAATAAAGATTCTAGATCAGATGCTTGTAATTTAATGCCTTGCTTAAATAGGTCAGTTTTGAAAAGAAAGTATACTGCTTCTTGCTTGTTTAAAGTGAGATGTTTCTAAGAAAGAGCATGTATTTTTAAAAGATTTATTTTCAAAACAAAGTGCTTCTTAGAAAAATGTTATTTACTTTTATATTTCCTTATTTTATCAAAAATAGAAATTGTCAAAAGCTTATAAAATAAGAAATATAAAACACTAGGCCTATCTGTATGTATAAAGGCAAAGCTAAGATATAAAGGGAAAACCACAAGTTATATTAAGAGTTAGATTTATTTTTAGCCTATGCTTATTTCTTAGAAACCTTTTGCTTAAACAAAAATAATAAGGTCCCTTAAATATATATTTTATTTTAACTTAGCAAGACATTTAAATAATTACTAAGAAAACTATTTGGTTGGGGAGAAAGTTCCCATGGTTTCTAGAACTTTTTATCAGAGTTTTTTAAAAACTAAAAGCCAATTAAGAAACAAAATAATCACCATCACAATTGATCACCTTCTGCCATTTTTCAGGCAGACTCATAATACCATCCCTATAAAATTTCTCTGGCTTTGAAGTGAAAAAGTTGTTCAGCCAGTTATTGAGCTCTTCATCATCAGCAAAGGTTTTGTTGTTCAAGGCGTTGGCCAGAGACAAAAACAAGTGATAGTTGCTTGGTGCCAAGTCTGGTTAATACCGTGGATAGGGCACCAATTCCCAGCCAAGGTCCAGTAGCTTTTGGCAAGTCACCTTAGCAGTGTGTGGACAAGCGTTATCATGAAGAAATCGTACCGGGCCATGGTTCGGATGCTTCTGTGTGATGGCGGCAGCCAATTGATCCAGCTGTTGGCAGTATAGCTTGGCCATAATCGATGTGTTGGGTAGCAACAGTTTTTATTCACTTACGGACATTTCCCCTCCGGCGTTTCCCCTCCGGACACTTCCACTCAGGGACATTTCCCCTCGGGGACTTTTCCTCTCTGGACATTTCCCCTTAATCTATAACGAAATAACAGTGCCTTCGGACATGTCCAAAGAACATAAGTTGCATGTATATATATAAATGTATATAAGTGTATATATAAATGTAATAATATAGTAATATTATAATATTCTAGTATAAAAATAATAATATACAAAATAATATAATAACATAATAATAATAATATATAAAAAATTTTATATAATAATAATAAAGATAATAATAATATATTATATTATAATTTTATTATAATAAAACCTATTATTAAACATAATAAAACCATCTACTCTCACTTTTTACTTACATAATTTTTAAAATAAAAGCAATCTAACAGCATAACTACATGGATGTGATGTACATGCATGCAAAACTTCTTTTTGGCATGTTCTAAAGCTCTGTTATTTCGTTATAGCTGGATGGGAAATGTCTGGAGGGGAAATGCCGCCAAGGGGAAATGTCCAGAGGGGAAATGTCCAGTAGCTGTTTGTAGTAGATGATGCCCTTGCAGTCCCACCACACGCACAGCATGACCTTGTGTGGGTGGAGTCCGGCCTTTGGCTGCAGCTCAGGCGTCGCGTCAGCATCAACCTATAATCGTCAACATTTGATGTTGATGTACAGGCACCACTTTTCATCACCCATAACAATGGACTTCAACTAGTTGTGCGTGCGCCTGTAGGAGAGGAGAGAAGTGGCCACCTCTGCCCTGCGCTCCTTGTCCCAATCTGACAATTGGTGGGGTACCCATTGTGCCAGCTTGTACACTTTGCCCAGCTGATGCAAATGACTGGTGACCATTTTATGGTCTACATCAAGGACCTGCGCTAACTCACGCGTGGTTTGCCGAGGGTCAGCCTCTAAAAATGTGCGTAGCTAGTCATCATCAACCTCGGAGGGACGACCTGACTAGGGCAAATCTTCGAGGTTAAAATTTCCCTGGCAAAACTGCGCAAACCAGTCCTGGGTGGTGCATTCAGGCATGGTACCCACACCAAATGTAGCATTGATGCGGCAGCTGGATTCTATGGCTGACAGTCCAGATTTGAAGTCATAGAGCAGGAGACCACGAATATAGGCCCAAGAGAGATCCATAATGCTGGTGACTAGTGAGTAATCTCTGGTTTAAATAGCATGTTAGAATCACACATATCCACTCTCAATATATACCCACACAGCTGGGCTCTGGAATGTTCCAGAAAGTTCTTAGACTGAAAGTTCTAGAAACCGCAGGAACTTTCTCCCCAACCGAATATTTTAACCTAAATTTAAAATTGATTTTAATTTTTTGACAAAATGTCCTAAAAACATTTCTGCTAGCCAGATTAGGCCCTTACCTAGATATACATTTGTCACTATAGTCTATATTGCGGAAGGTTTTCTGTGTATGCTGGACACATTTTTATTGAATTTTCAATTGTACAACAACAGATTTTAAATGTATGCCAACTTAAAAATGATAAAAAAATTAATGAATATTTAAATTTAAATTTAAACTACAAAAATTGATAATGACATGACGATGTTGTAACAATTCCGGTAATTAAAATGATTGGTAAATGAGAAAATAGTAGCAGAAAAAATGGTTTTTGAAATAACTTAACACAGAAAAAGCACAAAAATTCTTTATATTAATTTCTATGCCAGTCACCATACACCACACTATATGCCACACTGTACACAGCCAAGAAATGTATGCTGGTGTATACTACGAAAATCAGGTACCCAGTAAAATGCGGAATCCGCAACGGAATCGGAATGGAATAGTACAGTAAAACGCGGAATCCGCAGCGGAATGGTAAACTGCGGAACGAAGTGCGGATTCCGCATATTAAAGTAAAACGCGGAATGCGAAAATGAAAAAAGTAAAATGTGGAATGAAAACTAACTGAATTATACTTTTATTCATCAACATCAACATGTACTAAAGACTACAAATAGCTATCTAGCTACATGTATATATAGCTTAATTTATTTAGAAGCTGATTTTTTGTAGTGTCAAATAAAGTTTCTATCATCGGAATGTATATTAACAACATATTGTGCAGTTTTTGGAAATAAGTATATGCTAAAAATACAAAAATAAATTTCTTTGCAAGAAATGTTTAAATATTCCATTTGCCTATCTTGCAAATGCATTTGGAAGTGTTACCATGATGCTCACTTGCGCTAGGCTTCCGCACCAGTTTATCACAATATATCATGATATTAAAAAGTGCTTATGCATGGACCTGGCCTGATTTCCAAGTGCCAAAATGTGCTACAAGGGAACCTAACGTACAAGCAAAACCCTTTCCTGGACATCCTTTTTGATGTGACCAACTATTAACAGCTAATTTTCTAAATGTACTGTTTGATTGAATCTATGCATTAACTTTTCTGTGGACAAAGCCCACGAGATTAAGTTCCGAAGAGGGTTTACAGGCGACAACAACCCGCTTTACGGGTGTGCGGGTAGAGCCTCTATGTGACTATGACCCGAAACAACAGCCCAGCAGTTGATTTGTGTCCTTAGAAGTAAGCACTATTTGCAGGCATAGATTAATAAAGTTAACAAAAAGGTTGCGATAAAAACAATGCCCATTTTTGTAATAGTTACTCCGGAACCCGATGTGCAACTATAAATATAAACGTATGCCCAGATTGATAATTTCCATACTATGACTTGACTTTGCGATTCAAACACTGCATAAACATTACAATTCGGGGAGTCGAATTTCTTGGGTTTGTCCTCCAGTGGAGGAGTTCCACTTGTTATACCTAACTTTCTATTGCCTAGAGAAGTCACTATATATGATTTATCTGATTCATACCCCAAGCAGTGGTTAATTCGATAGAATAGAATGAAGGGATTGTTATGCAAGTGAGAAATCAAATAATTTTATACATTTTCTTATATTTACTAGCAAAATAGAGCCCCAATAATAAATAATCAAGCACTTATTCGTTAGCGATTCGCTGTCCCGTCGCTGGCGAAAAGTTGCTGGCGAAACTTCGCTAATGTTCCGCTGACGATTCGCCAATGCGACCGAGGTGGAAAAACTATGTTTTATGCTGCAGGAAGAAAAGTTCCAGACAAACACAGCTTTTTGAAACGTTCTATATGGGAAATGAAGAAAAAAATGTCGCCACTACTTCGCTGTCTCGCTGACAATTCGCTTGCAATTCGCCGGCGATTTTCCCAGAGGGTACTGACTTTCCATACTGATCTGACTGATCTGACTTTCCATGCTTCCTTGTACTATTTATTGCCTTTCTTGACACTAAAAACGTAAAAGCGTCTTGTAAATCGTAATTTTAGCTTCGCTAAAATCAATCTTGTCCTAAAGTTTCGGATTTAATTTTTTTTTAGAAATGCACATTTAATGCTACGATTTTTTTTGACAGCAATAGGATGTAGGATGACTTCTCGCCACATGTCAGCGGGCACTTTTGAAATACATTAAATATAAAAATTGTACGTAGTATGCACTTTCGCTTCCAGAGTATGAATTTACCTTAAATAAGTTGCCAAAGCTCTATCTTCATTCCGAAAATTACTGTATCTTAACCATTCTGCTGAGGATTTTGCTAAGGGAAGATCAACAGATTTGATTTGAGTGTCATAGTGACAATGAAAAAAAATTTGTTCAGCAAAAATGTACATAAATTTCAGATGTTTTTTTAAATATAAGGTGATGAATAAAAGTATAATTCAGTTAGTTTTCATTCCGCATTTTACTTTTTTCATTTTTGCATTCCGCGTTTTACTTTAATATGCGGAATCCGCACTTCGTTCCGCAGTTTACCATTCCGCTGCGGATTCCGCGTTTTACCGTACTATTCCATTCCGATTCCGTTGCGGATTCCGCATTTTACCGGGTACCCGAAAATCAAGTGTCTGCCGGAATTTTCCGGCGTACACCCCACCATCCGCAAAATGGACTATAGTAGGCCTAACCTGTTACCAAAATCAAAATGGATGTCATTAAAGTGACTATCACCAAACTGTCACCAAAGTAACTAGTTTCCAATGAGATGTCAATAAACAAATACTTCATAAACATCTATGGCACCACATGTTTCTAGAAAAGGTCTTTGACACTGTCACTTTGGAAACTTCCAATGGCAGTGGCATGGTTCACTTTTATTATTATCTGATCTAATACTTACCTGGCATTTATAATAATATACCTGCTACTTGTATTCTGCCTGTTTCAACCATTTGTAAAAAAAACTAAAAAAAAATTTAACACAGCAAACTAGGAGATTTATACTATATGCCAATTTATATATACTATATAAGGCCTAATAATGTGTATTTTCTAGGCCTACCTTAAAAATTATTATAGCACTTCCCCCATCCGTCAAAATCAGCCACTACAAATGAATGCAAAATATTCAATTTAAAATTGGAAGAAAAACATTGACCCTGGACAATTTGACAATGTCTTTTTAAAAAAAAGTTAAAGATATCAGGAAAAACAAAATTATTATAATTGTGCTAAAAAAATGAGTTCATTATAATTTTGCTTATTATGGTTGCCACTATTAATTAAGGACAGCTGATGAATACTAGTAAAACCGGATAAAAAAATACTGTTACTTTTACCTGCGAAGCGACTACGAATATGACACATGTGCTGCTTAAAAACAAAAACAAGGTCTATCAACCACTGAATTGCACATAACTCTATTTATAAAATCACTTTCTTAGAAACAGCTAATCTTAAACTAAACACTTTTTTAGTACATATTATAAAAAAGATAACTCTATTTTCGAGAACTTTAGGCATTTTTAAGTTATTAAAGTTTTTAGTATTTAAAAATAGTTATAAATAACATATTTATAGAGATTTTTATGATATAGAAAAAATTCATTTTCAAACACCAAAATATAATTTCATGTTCCATAACTTAAATCTACTCCGTGGGTTTACTATGGAATTGCCGTGGTCCACCTTTGGGCTAGCCTTGGGTCAGCCCTGCCTGAGAATGAAGTCTGCTCTGCAAATGCTTAACTTAGAACAAGGAATAGAGCAATTGAAAGATAGAGTGTTTTGTCAGCTTCAACACAGTAATAGATTTGGTTAGGCCTATTGGTTAAAAAAGGTTAGGGCCTAGAATCGAAGAACATTGCAGGCCTGGTAAGTTAGGTTTCTTCTATTTTTTCATTAATAATGGTAATGAAAAAGTATTCATAAGTAATAACAAAATGTTGCTTATTAAGGTATTTAGGTTTTCAACTTGGCACTTGCCTTGGGTTTTATGGTTTTTTGCTTTTAGAAAAAGTATGCATTTTTATTACATTTGATTAAAATCTAAAGCAAATTGAGGCTTGTTTTTTACTAATTAATAGGGCCTAACTCACTCACATAGAATATGAATAATTAAGCCTTGTACATTGTACATATATATACTATTCTTAGACCTTGTTATACATTATCCATAGGCATAGGGGGGCCTAGTCAGGATCATGTCATGGACTCGTGGTATATGCCGGAATAAAAAGTCCCCTAAAATCTATGCCACTTCATACTGAAATGTATGCCAAGGTCCTAGGAACTTACACCAGGTTTTCTAGGCTTTGGGACAATAAATGACCTTCTTTGTGTGTTATACATTTTTCTTTAAATTATTTAACAAATTGTGGATTTCATTTAAAGTATTTTGGCTTACAGATAATGCCAACAAAAATCAATTTTCTGTTGAAGTTTTTTGTAGAAAATTACACAATTGGTTTGCGTGGAATTTTAAATTTTTATAAATCACAAATAGTTATAAAATTTTCATCTTACGAGCTTTACAGTTTTTATGATTTTATAATAAGATTCTGAGGTTATGGCGTTATGCCAACAATTGTTAATATTAACTTTGGCGTGAAGGTTGGAGTTGGCATATGCTACTTGGCATATTTATGCCACGGCGTCACGCTAAAAGGTATGTCAAATATATTTTGACTCATTTTTTATGCCAATTGTAGGCTAAGTAAAATTTTCAATTGTACACTAGAAATTTCTGGCATAATGTATATCATCCTGACTATAGTGCCCTATATAATCTTTACTTTAGGTCTACCTCTAGAGGTATTTCTTTTGAGCACAGTCTATTATTAGAGTATAATAATATTTAGACCTTGGACTTACACCTTATTCTGATACTTTAGTATTTAAGACTAATCATTATCAGTAGGCCTAAGTTTAATTAGCTTAGTGCTCTATATTAACTCAAGTATTGGCCTGGCCTAATAATCTAATGCACAAGACCAGGCTATATTGGAGCCAACAGTGTTGGGCACCAGTCCATTAATAAGCATTAAGATTTTTCATTAACATTAACAGATTGCCGTTAAAATTTTTTGAACTAACAGATTAATTAATTTGTGTTAATAATTGTATGAGTTAACAACAAATTCATTGTCAATGTTAATGGCAGTGTCAATGACCAAATAAAGATGCAAAGAAAAAAAACTAAAATAAAAGTCTGACGAGAAGTTACAACATTACAAGTGTATTCAAATTTACCTAAATGCCTAATTAATATCTTTGTTTATGACAATGATCATGCAAATGTAACAACGTCTTACTAATGAACTTTAATAATAAATTAAATTTTTAACTTTATTGTTGCGCGTGAGCACCGATTGCTTTGATTCACTTCTTTTCCAATCTTTTGTATTTTTTGCTGCGCCTGTTAATGCTATTAAGACAACCTTCCTATTTGTATTTTATGATTAACTAATTAGCTTTCAAGTTTCAAATAGCTGAGTTTATTCTTTTATGGTATGCTTACTTTTGGTAGTATTATGCATACAAGTTTTTTTAAAATATTATTTATTACCTTTTAGCTTGCAAATTGCTTAGATGACCTCTGTGTTTTGCTAAAAAGGTGGAAAAGCAAAGCAGTGTATTATGAAGTCTGCTTTGGAAATTAGTATAAGATTTCTATATTTTCTATGGTAACTTTACCAGATTAATGCTTATTAATGATTATCAGTTAACTTTCAGTTAACTTAATGAAATTAAAGGTTAATAAGTTAAGATTTTTTGTTTTAATGCTAACACTTTTGCTATTAACAGAAGTTAAGATTTTCATTAATAGTGCCAAACACTGGGAGCCAATATAGAACTAGGAAACTATATCACTTATAAGTCCTATGAAAGTACAAAAAAGTCACTTAAAAGTACAAAAATTAAGATCAATGCACACTATATTTATACCAAATATTTAAGTGGCAGTGCATTAAAACAAACTTACAAACTTAATGTATGTATTTGTACTTTAATTATTGCATGTTAGTATTTAGTGCTTGTGCATGAATTTTTAGTGAATTTATTTAATGAATTATTAAATTTCATTATTACTCACAATATTATACCATATCTGAAAAAATTATAATTATTTTGATGACAGTCACTTTGGTGTTATCTATTTTAGTGACAGTTTACTTTGGTGACAAAAGAGTATAGAGCTTTGATTGTATGTTTAAAGTTTTTGTTTTTATTTTAAAAGTTAGTATTGAATAATTGATTACTTTTATATTATTGTAAATCATTATTTGCAATAATACTTTGTAATCATAAGAATTTTGAGATTTTGTTGTAATTCAATGTCGATAAGCAACTAATTTCAATATGTATGCTTTGGTCTACATTCTTTTAATCAGTTGTATGCTTGTATGTAATTTAAGAAAATTTTCATGTATGCAGACAAACTGCAGAAATGTTTTATTGCAATGCTCAATGTTGTAAAATCTGTCTAAGACAGGAAACATAAATAAATGAATTGAGAACAAATGAAAAAATATAACTGAATGTGTCACAATTGAGTTTGCAGAGTGAGATTAGAAATGTCACTTAACAAAATTTGCCATTAGGTTTGAGCAGGCCTCTAGCAGAGACATGGCTGACTGGGTACCACTGCTATAAGGGGCTTACTTATCCCAAAGGCGGAAGCAATTTGCCTGCAAGTTTAAATGATACTATCTTTGGAATCGCACCATCCTTTTCTAGCTAATAAGCTGCGCATGAATGCTGACTAGCTGCACCTTTTTGTGCTATGTATTGTAAAAGTATGTTTTAAAATGTTTAAAAGGAAATAAAGGCAAATGAAGTCAGGTTAAATCAAGAACTAATAAATGTGTGACCCAAATAAACTAGAAGCTTTGTATTTGTCAAAGTTGTAGATGGCAATATATAAACATTTACTAATTTTAATCAAGTGAAGGGTGCTGAGCAATCAATAGTCACGTATATAATTGGGAGTTAGGGTTAGGGTTAGAGTAACCAGTTCCCATCCAAAATGCCATACTACACTGGCAGACAAAGTGACTTTTTTAAAAGAAAAGAAAAAATATAAGATAAGATATTGTAGAGAAAATACTAAAACTAAACTAAAGACTATTTAATTAGAGTTAAATTGGAGCAATAAGTGGGCGCAGGACCCAAACTGATATATTTATACCAGATATTAACTTAGGGGGTTGAATTGCAGATAATAAAAAGAAAGGGGTAGAGTGCGCAACTGAAGAGAGAGGCGAGACTAGTGAGCCAATCAGAAGGCAGCGAGGGAGACAAATAAGAATAACAAGATTGAGCTAGACAGAGAGAGAGAAAACAAAGTAAACAGAGACAAGTGAAGGTGAACTAAGAAATGACTAGGAAAGTAGCAAATTGTACAGAAAGCTATAATGATATTATTCTGTATATATAATTTTGTTTATTGCACTATTTAAAAACAGTATGATATAAATTAAACAAGCTATTGAAAAAGGATGTGATAATTTCTGCAGATTTTGACTATCTGGAATCCCAATATGGTTTCAAAAGTTGTTGTTTGGATCTAGAGATTTATTTGGGATTTGAGAATCTGTGGAATCTTCTATATTTTCTCTTATCCCCTCTCTTGCCTTTGCTCTCTTTCTAATCATCTATTCCTTCTTTCCACTCATCTGCCCCTTAGCCATGAGCTTGATTCTTTATCTGGCCTTTGAGATAAAAGTCTGCCTATCCCTGCTTGGAAAGCCAGTTTGTGGGACTTATTATTCTCATGGTTGTTCTCAGGCTTTTATCATGTCATCTTTCTTGCCAATTTGCAGTCTTGAAAGGAATTTATATAACTTTAGCTTCACTGCAGTCTGTATCAATCTTGAAAAATTTCAATTTTTCATTTTTTCAGTTAATGAAAAATTGTGTCAAGTTTAAAGTCAATCGCTTTATGTGGAACAAACTTATGGCAGCTGAAAGTTAGTCAATTTTGAAACCCCTTTTACACATCTGGGCCCAGATCAGGAAAGAGAGGCAGGTGCTGGCAGGTGGAGGCTGGGGTGGTTGCTATGTAGAAAAAAAACAGCCTAACTTTAAAAGTGCAGAGCATTGCTCAGGATTAACTTTGAGACTTGAAATTTTACATGATTGTGCCAAAATAGTTAAAGATTATCTGTGTCAAATTTGAAGAAGATCGGTAGAAGTGGAGCGGCACTATGGAGGATTCAGTAAAAAAATCTCACATTTTGAGCAGTTTTTTGTACTTTTAGGTACAAAGACTTCAGTCTAGGAAATTTTAAGGTAGCCTAAGACATTCTCCATAGTAAGTTTAGGGTAGGTGTAAAGTTTACTGTAATTTGGTTGAGCAGTTTGGGAGTCCATAGTGATCTAAATTGTAGACACATAGACACACACATAGACAGACAGAGTTTTGATTTTTATATGTAGAGATATATATATATATATAGCCATATATAGGTCAATATTTGGGTCCTTCTAGAAACCATATTTTTATATACGCTTGTACTTCTAACAAAATGAGTTTATTATCTTTATTAGAAGTATTTTATGATTTTCAGATAATTGTTTTTAATATTATACAAGTATACATATTAATACTGATATCATGTTTAATATTTTGTGGTAAACAAAATGACTATATTATATTTTTGCAGAGGAAAGAGTGGGAGACAAACTAGCAACAGACAAAATGACTATTAACCATAATAACTATGTAGATGGCATAGAACTATCTAGTGAAAAATTGTTAAATTTTGGTGCTATGTTGCACCACTGCAAAATTAGTTATTTAGTCCAAACTAGCAATTAGACCCACTTTGCAGGACATAAAAATTTAGAAAGTTTACAACAGCACCCATTAGACAGTTTACAACAGCACCCATTAGACAGTTTACAATAGCACCTGTTAGACAGTTTACAATAGCATCCATTAGACAATTTACAATAGCACCCATTAGACAA
Organism: Macrostomum lignano; assembly: GCA_002269645.1. Taxonomy (NCBI): domain Eukaryota; kingdom Metazoa; phylum Platyhelminthes; family Macrostomidae; genus Macrostomum; species Macrostomum lignano. Next base: position 58,142 of record NIVC01000761.1, on the reverse strand, counting down.
TTTACAACAGCACCCATTAGACAGTTTACAACAGCACCCATTAGACAGTTTACAATAGCACCCATTAGACAATTTACAATAGCACCCATTAGACAATTTACAACAGCACCCATTAGACAGTTTACAATTGCACCCATTAGACAGTTTACAATAGCACCCGTTAGACAGTTTACAACAGCACCCATTAGACAGTTTACAATTGCACCCATTAGACAGTTTACAATAGCACCCGTTAGACAGTTTACAACAGCACCCGTTAAACAGTTTACAACAGCACCAATTAGACAGTTTACAACAGCACCCATTAGACAGTTACAATAGCACCCGTTAAACAGTTTACAACAGCACCCGTTAAACAGTTTACAACAGCACCTATTATACAGTTACAACAGCACCAATTAGATAGTTTACAACAGCACCAATTAGACAGTTTACAATACATGTAGCACCCATTAGACAGTTACAACAGCACCTATTAGACAGTTACAACAGCACCCATTAGACAGTTACAACAGCACCTGTTAGACAGTTACAACAGCACCTATTAGACAGTTATAACAGCACCCGTTAGACAGTTACAACAGCACCCATTAGACAGTTTACAACAGCACCCATTAGACAGTTACAACAGCACCAATTAGACAGTTTACAACAGCACCCATTAGACAGTTATATATCGCAGCAATTCCACCAATGATTATCCACCAATAGTGAGCCTTGATATCTCAGCAATTCCCCTTGGTGAGCCTTGATATCTCAGCAATTCCCCCAGTGAGCCTTGATATCTCAGCAATTCCGCCCAGTGAAAATGGATATCTCAAAAATTCCCACAATAAGCCTTGACTTCTAAGCAATTATACCCCAGCAAGCCTTGAAATCTTAGCCATTCACCCCAGAACTTTACATCCCTGAAATTTCCCATTAGACCTTGACATCTCAGCAATTCCCTCTTAAGCCTTGACATCTCAGCAATTCCCTTTTAAACGTAGCGCAATGTCGTTGAGGCATTTCTGTTCAAGTGATTATGCACATTTTGTAACACCCAGCTTTAATTCAGACAATCAGTTCAGGTTTCAAACAAGTTGAAGACGAAGATATTCATAATAAATTGTAAAATTTAACAAGCTAGGTATAACTATTTATAACTCATTGCATCAGCTCAAGAATTGAAGTTTAGTCTATGGCTGTAGACATATTGAGCTCTCACTGCGAGAAAAATACACTAATTAGATAGGGAAAATACAGTTTTTTCGAATATTGAATCCCTTTAAAATGAAGCAATCTCTTAGCCAAGAGAACTCTACCGATTTGCAAGAATTTCTGATCGAATGGTGTAAGTTTGAAAAAATCGGTTGAATAAATTTCTTTAAAATGGATTATGTACATATATATATATATAGAAACTTTTCAGATTTAGTATATTTAGAAGATAGATGGACAAGCAAGCATACAAACAAACCTTAGAGATTTAGTATATTTAGATTACACAGTGAATTGATATTGAAAATTTACATTTGCAAATTTGCTTTTTTGGCTAATATATTTCTTTTTTTCTAAATAAATCAAGTCAAACAAAAATAAAAAATCTAATATAAAAAATTTAAATTGAAGACCAGACTACCTCTTAATCACTCATTTTTATGTGGTTACCATATTGATAACAAACAACTGCCAAGACAATGTAAAGATGTTCAAGCATTTAGACCTTTATAAGTAAAGCTAAGGTATAAAAAGTAGTAAGATTAAATAAATAAATAAAATATTAAATTTAGTAAAGGTAATAGGGGTGTTAAACTTGATCAAATTTAGTTCTATGTTTTATATTTTATTTATATTTGTATTTTTAGTTGACATTATACAAATTTATACATTAATATAAATATTATTATAAATATTATAATAATTATATTATAATTTATAATTTATAAATATTATATTATATAAATATTATTAATATTAATATTAATATTAATAATTTTATATTTTGCTTGCTTCTTTTTATTTCATTTATCTTAAAAATAATAATAGATTTATGGTTCCCAGTATGACACTTACAATATAACTCTATTGTCTTTTTAGATTTTTTACAATGGCAATGCTGAATTCTGGTCTGGTGCCTGTGCTGGTTCTGCTATCTATGGTGCATTCTACATATCAGCTGTCCATCTGCTCAGAGCATCCAATTGAAAAATGCGACTTCAGAGTTCAATATAGGAACGATGCTTGCTCTTGCAGTCAGTGCACATCAGAACTATCCTCATGCTTAGACAGTGTTGTTATGAATGAAAACTCTAAGGAATTCTACAATTCTTTGTGCCAAAAATGGAAGTCGGAAAACTCGTGTACCGATTTGTTCATTCCGATTTCCACGGCTAATAAGCCTGGCCTAACCACTAGTGCTGAGAGTCCCGTGGTAACAACAGTGACAGTGACAACAACACCAACAACAACCACTGGTACTACCGCAGCCACTAATTCTAACACAGTTATCGAAAAGCCATCCATTCAGTCTGCAGATGTGGCAGCCAGCCCTATGGTCTTACTTGTCGCAATTCTTGCCACTCTGGCGCTATGCAGTTTTGCTCTAATTGGATTTGTGGTCGTGAAAATATCTAGACAGAACACTAACACTCGCGATGCAATCCAATTAAATCTGCTTGCGTCATCAGCCTCACAGATGGGGTCAAACGTACGAGCCACAGTGTCATTTGTTGATGAAACTGAAGCTTCTACTAATTCCATCCATGAAGATCAAGTCGACCAAGATGAAGAAGCTACTAATCAGCCTCTGCTTCCGACAGCGCCACCATTAGCTAGATCTGATAACGACACGATTTCAGTGAACCAGTATCCTCAGTCACCGGCGGACTTCAGTGTGGCCACAGGACAGCCTGTCCAGCAGCTCCCTGCTGTTGCAGAGGGCGAAGAGGCCACTGAGCGGCAGCCAAGTGACTCGTCCTCTCCGAGCAGCACTACTGGTCCGAAAGTTGAATCGGAACGACTGGTGCGAGCTGAAGAAACTAACCGACCAATTCGCTATCCAGATACTCCGCAGACACCCGAAGTTCTGCATGTTTAATTATCTATATATCTAACTATCTATCTATCTATCTATCTATCTATCTAGCTATCTACCTATCTACCTATCTATCTATCTATCTATCTATCTATCTATCTATCTATCTATCTATCTAGCTATCTACCTATCTACCTATCTATCTATCTATCTATCTATCTATCTATCTATCTATCTATCTATCTAGCTATCTACCTATCTACCTATCTATCTATCTATCTATCTATCTATCTATCTATCTATCTAGCTATCTACCTATCTACCTATCTATCTATCTATCTATCTATCGATCTAGCTATCTATCTATCTAGCTATTAATCTAGCTTTCTATCTATCTAGCTATCTAGCTATCTAGCTATCGATCTATCTAGCTATCTAGCTATCTATCTATCTATCTATCAAGCTATCTATCTATCTATCTATCTATCTATCTATCTATCTATCTATCTTTCTATCTATCTATCTATCTATCTATCTATCTATTTATCTATCTATCTATCTATCTATCTATCTATCTATCTATCTATCTATCTAGCTATTAATCTAGATTTCTATCTATCTAGCTATCTATCTATCTATCTATCTATCTATCTATCTATCTATCTATCTATCTATCTATCTATCGATCTATCTAGCTATCTATCTACCTATCTACCTATCTATCTATCTATCTATCTATCGATCTAGCTATCTATCTATCTAGCTATTAATCTAGCTTTCTATCTATCTAGCTATCTAGCTATCTAGCTATCGATCTATCTAGCTATCTAGCTATCTATCTATCTATCTATCAAGCTATCTATCTATCTATCTATCTATCTATCTATCTATCTATCTATCTATCTTTCTATCTATCTATCTATCTATCTATCTGCCTATCTATTTATCTATCTATCTATCTATCTATCTATCTATCTATCTATCTATCTATCTAGCTATTAATCTAGATTTCTATCTATCTAGCTATCTATCTATCTATCTATCTATCTATCTATCTATCTATCTATCTATCTATCTATCTATCGATCTATCTAGCTATCGATCTATCTAGCTATCGATCTATCTAGCCATCTATCTATCTAGATCTAGATCTATTCTATCTATCAATCTATCCATCCATCAGTGTATGCCTGCTTCTCTCTCAATTCGTCTGCTGTGTATATTTATATCTGACTTATCCAGCATAAAACACATGGTAGTGATACATGTGTATTAATCCTACAACCTATACGTGATTTTCGTGCTATGTATGTGCTCGCATGGGAAACATGATATTCGTTCGTGTAAATATAACCCATTTTGGGCAATGGAAAGTCATGACTAATTGTCGTTTAAGACTCGCATACTTATGTTACTATAGCGAATATTTATTGTCATACAGTTGCTATTCGTTTTAATAATTTGTACCTCTTACACTTGACAGGCTACATGTTTTTTTTTACCATAGTAGACTTCTAGCCTATTTTTATTCAGAACAGTGCACTATGAATGCACGAAACAATGCTTTATTTCTTTAGAGAAATAAACTTCGTGTTTATTTTTTGCCTTTATTTTTTCTATTATACTCAAAGCACAGTCGTCCGAAGGATTGGTAGATTTCTACAGTAGATTGTCTCGTTGCTTAGTGGATTTCTACAGTAGATTGTCTCGTTGCTTGGTAGATTTCTACAGTAGATTGTCTCGTTGCTTGATAGATTTCTACAGTAGATTGTCTCGTTGCTTAGTGGATTTCTACAGTAGATTGTCTCGTTGCTTAGTGGATTTCTACAGTAGATTGTCTCGTTACTTGGTAGATTTCTACAGTAGATTGTCTCGTTGCTTGATAGATTTCTACAGTAGATTGTCTCGTTGCTTGATAGATTTCTACAGTAGATTGTCTCGTTGCTTGGTAGATTTCTACAGTAGATTGTCTCGTTGCTTGATAGATTTCTACAGTAGTTTGTCTCGTTGCTTGATAGATTTCTACAGTAGATTGTCTCGTTGCTTGATAGATTTCTACAGTAGATTGTCTCGTTGCTTGATAGATTTCTACAGTAGATTGTCTCGTTGCTTGGTAGATTTCTACGGTAGATTGTCTCGTTGCTTGGTAGATTTCTACGGTAGATTGTCTCGTTGCTTGGTAGATTTCTACAGTAGATTGTCTCGTTGCTTGGTAGATTTCTACAGTAGATTGTCTCGTTGCTTGATAGATTTCTACAGTAGATTGTCTCGTTGCTTGATAGATTTCCACGGGAGATTGTCAAAAAGATTGCTAGATCTCCACTGTAATTTTGTATTGTTCTTGGAGCTGCTTGTCAGATTTAGGTTTTTACTATTAATAAAGTTTTTATTACTAGCTACCATTAGTTCGAAGGTTGTAATAATTAAATTCCGTACATACTTTCTTCTAGCTAAGTATTATCACCTGCCAATGGCTACTGACTTTACTAAGTAGCTAAGTACAAGCATTTCAAATCTTACTATTCTGTTGTCGCACGATTTTTGCAAGGTAACGGGCTTATAATTCTAGAAAAATAGAGCTCAATTTCCGCCAAATATTTACAACTACATCGACCGTTATTTCCGTCGAATTATAGCTTTGCATTATAAAAATTACAGGTGTCGCGTTTTTTAAATTAACAAAAAACTTCCTGATTTCTATTGCTTTCATAATTTTCTTTGATCGAATATTTATTTATTATAAACATTCGAATAATATTTTCTAATAAAATCGATTTAGTTGCACTTGGTCTTTGTTTAAATGTGCATCTTGCATATCTGTTAAAAATATTTTCTAATAAAATCGATTTAGTTGCACTTGGTCTTTGTTTAAATGTGCATCTTGCATATCTGTTAAAAATATTTTCTAATAAAATCGATTTAGTTGCACTTGGTCTTTGTTTAAATGTGCATCTTGCATATCTGTTAAAAATATTTTCTAATAAAATCGATTTAGTTGCACTTGGTCTTTGTTTAAATGTGCATCTTGCATATCTGTTAAAAATATATTGTTTCTTTTGTTTCTTGATTTATTTCAAACCCCGAAATTATGCATCCACTGACACCCCTGATGCATCCACTGACACCCTGAATACATTCACTGACACCCCTGATGCATCCACTGACACCCTGAATACATCCACTGACACCCTGAATGCATCCACTGACACCCCTGATGCATCCACTGACACCCTGAATACATCCACTGACACCCTGAATGCATCCACTGACGCCCTGAATGCATCCACTGACACCCTGAATGCATCCACTGACACCCTGAATGCATCCACTGACACCCTGAATACATCCACTGACACCCTGAATGCATCCACTGACACCCTGAATACATCCACTGACACCCTGAATGCATCCACTGACACCCTGAATGCATCCACGGACACACCTGATGCATCCACTGACGCCCTGAATGCATCCACTGACACCCTGAATACATCCACTGACGCCCTGAATGCATCCACTGACGCCCTGAATGCATCCACTGACACCCTGAATACATCCACTGACGCCCTGAATGCATCCACTGACACCCTGAATACATCCACTGACACCCTGAATACATCCACTGACGCCCTGAATGCATCCACTGACGCCCTGAATGCATCCACTGACGCCCTGAATGCATCCACTGACGCCCTGAATGCATCCACTGACACCCTGAATACATCCACTGACGCCCTGAAAGCATCCACTGACACCCTGAATACATCCACTGACGCCCTGAATGCATCCACTGACACCCTGAATACATCCACTGACACCCTGAATGCATCCACTGACACCCTGAATGCATCCACTGACGCCCTGAATGCATCCACTGACACCCTGAATGCATCCACTGACACCCCTGATGCATCCACTGACACCCTGAATACATTCACTGACACCCTGAATGCATCCACTGACACCCTGAATACATCCACTGACACCCTGAATACATTCACTGACACCCTGAATGCATCCACTAACACCCTGAATACATCCACTGACACCCTGAATGCATCCACTGACACCCCTGATGCATCCACTGACACCCTGAATACATTCACTGACACCCTGAATGCATCCACTGACACCCTGAATACATCCACTGACACCCTGAATACATCCACTGACGCCCTGAATGCATCCACTGACACCCCTGATGCATCCACTGACACCCTGAATACATCCACTGACACCCTGAATGCATCCACTGACACCCTGAATACATCCACTGACACCCTGAATGCATCCACTGACACCCTGAATGCATCCACGGACACACCTGATGCATCCACTGACGCCCTGAATGCATCCACTGACACCCTGAATACATCCACTGACGCCCTGAATGCATCCACTGACGCCCTGAATGCATCCACTGACACCCTGAATACATCCACTGACGCCCTGAATGCATCCACTGACGCCCTGAATGCATCCACTGACACCCTGAATGCATCCACTGACACCCCTGATGTCTCCACTGACACCCCTGATGTCTCCACTGACACCCCTGATGTCTCCACTGACACCTCTGATGCATCCACTGACACCCCTGATGTCTCCACTGACACCCCTGATGCATCCACTGACACCCTGAATGCATCCACTGACACCCCTGATGTCTCCACTGACACCTCTGATGCATCCACTGACACCCCTGATGTCTCCACTGACACCCCTGATGCATCCACTGACACCCTGAATGCATCCACTGACACCCCTGATGCATCCACTGACACCCTGAATGCATCCACTGACACCCTGAATGCATCCACTGACACCCCTGATGCATCCACTGACACCCTGAATGCATCCACTGACACCCCTGATGCATCCACTGACGCCCTGAATGCATCCACGGACACCCCTGATGCATCCACTGACACCCCTGATGCATCCACTGACACCCCTAATGCATCCACTGACACCCCAGTGTATCCACTGACACCCCTGATGCCTCCACTGACACCCCAGTGTATCCACTGACACCCCTGATGCCTCCACTGACACCCTGAATGCATCCACTGACACCCCTGATGCATCCACTGACGCCCTGAATGCATCCACGGACACCCCTGATGCATCCACTGACACCCCTGATGCATCCACTGACACCCCTAATGCATCCACTGACACCCCTGATGCATCCACTGACACCCCAGTGTATCCACTGACACCCCTGATGTCTCCACTGACACCCCTGATGTCTCCACTGACACCTCTGATGCATCCACTGACACCCCTGATGTCTCCACTGACACCCCTGATGCATCCACTGACACCCTGAATGCATCCACTGACACCCCTGATGTCTCCACTGACACCTCTGATGCATCCACTGACACCCCTGATGTCTCCACTGACACCCCTGATGCATCCACTGACACCCTGAATGCATCCACTGACACCCTGAATGCATCCACTGACACCCCTGATGCATCCACTGACACCCTGAATGCATCCACTGACACCCCTGATGCATCCACTGACGCCCTGAATGCATCCACGGACACCCCTGATGCATCCACTGACACCCCTGATGCATCCACTGACACCCCTAATGCATCCACTGACACCCCTGATGCATCCACTGACACCCCAGTGTATCCACTGACACCCCTGATGTCTCCACTGACACCCCTGATGTCTCCACTGACACCCCTGATGTCACCACTGACACCTCTGATGCAGCCACTGACACCCCTGATGTCTCCACTGACACCCCTGATGCCTCCACTGACACCCCTGATGCATCCACTGACGCCCTGAATGCATCCACGGACACCCCTGATGCATCCACTGACACCCCAGTGTATCCACTGACACCCCTGATGTCTCCACTGACACCCCTGATGTCTCCACTGACACCCCTGATGTCACCACTGACACCTCTGATGCAGCCACTGACACCCCTGATGTCTCCACTGACACCCCTGATGCCTCCACTGACACCCCTGATGCATCCACTGACGCCCTGAATGCATCCACGGACACCCCTGATGCATCCACTGACACCCCTGATGCATCCACTGACACCCTGAATGCATCCACTGACACCCTGAATGCATCCACTGACACCCCTGATGTCTCCACCGACACCTCTGATGCATCCACTGACACCCCTGATGTCTCCACTGACACCCCTGATGCATCCACTGACACCCTGAATGCATCCACTGACACCCTGAATGCATCCACTGACACCCCTGATGCATCCACTGCAGGGTAAATGCATCCACTGACACCCCTGATGCATCCACTGACGCCCTGAATGCATCCACGGACACCCCTGATGCATCCACTGACACCCCTGATGCATCCACTGACACCCCTAATGCATCCACTGACACCCCTGATGCATCCACTGACACCCCAGTGTATCCACTGACACCCCTGATGCCTCCACTGACACCCCAGTGTATCCACTGACACCCCTGATGCCTCCACTGACACCCCAGTGTATCCACTGACACCCCTGATGTCTCCACTGACACCCCTGATGCATCTACTGACACCCCTGATGTCTCCACTGACACCCCTGATGCATCCACTGACACCCCAATGTATCCACTGACACCTCTGATGCATCCACTGACACCCCAGTGTATCCACTGACACCTCTGATGCATCCACTGACACCCCAGTGTATCCACTGACACCCCTGATGCATCCACTGACACCCCTGATGCATCCACTGACACCCCAGTGCATCCACTGACACCCCTGATGCGTCCACTGACACCCCAGTGTATCCACTGACACCCCTGATGCATCCACTGACACCCCAGTGCATCCACTGACACCCCAGTGCATCCACTGACACCCCAGTGTATCCACTGACACCCCAGTGCATCCACTGACACCCCTGATGCATCCACTGACACCCCAGTGTATCCACTGACACCTCTGATGCATCCACTGACACCCCAGTGTATCCACTGACACCCCTGATGCATCCACTGACACCCCTGATGCATCCACTGACATCCCAGTGTATCCACTGACACCCCTGATGCATCCACTGACACCCCAGTGCATCCACTGACACCCCAGTGCATCCACTGACACCCCAGTGTATCCACTGACACCCCTGATGCCTCCACTGACACCCCAGTGTATCCACTGACACCCCTGATGCATCCACTGACACCCCAGTGCATCCACTGACACCCCAGTGTATCCACTGACACCCCAGTGCATCCACTGACACCCCTGATGCATCCACTGACACCCCAGTGTATCCACTGACACCCCTGATGCATCCACTGACACCCCAGTGCATCCACTGACACCCCAGTGCATCCACTGACACCCCTGATGCATCCACTGACACCCCTGATGCATCCACTGACACCCCAGTGCATCCACTGACACCCTTGTGCTTAATTATAATACGGTAGACGGCCGTGCGGTATTTTGCACATCATTATGGTTACATGTGCGAGCAGTGGCGGATCTAGAAGTTGATTTTCGGGGAGGGGGGGGGGCGGTCCAAGTTTGGGGCGCCAACATAAATATGAGGGGCGCCAAATTTTAAGCTTAGGCCGGGGGGCGGGCGCAATCTGTGTAGGGGGCGAAAAATAAAGTTTAAAGGGCGCAAACTTAAGGTTTGTGGGGAGCGCAATATGGTTCATCAAGCTGTTTCTGGGGGGGGGGGGGGCGGCCCCTCGCTCCCCCCTCTAAATCCGCCCTGTGTGCGAGTGCACGCGTACAGTGCGCGGCGGGTGTACTGACGGTTTTCAAACCTATTATCTACGTGTGTACAATACTGTACATGTAGCATATAGTTTGCCTATGAAAATAGGGCTTGCGCGATATTTCTTCTGCCCAGTCTGCTTCTGCTTTTGCGCTTGTGCGCATGTAGAAAACGAATATCAAGCAAAATTAAGTTAGACAATTCTCAGAGAGCGAATGCGATCGTTTTTAGCTGTCACTGTACATCGGCGGTGAGTAAATATACCGAATGATTCTTACTGTCTCTAATTCACGAAGCATCTGAGCGATTCCCAATGACTCTTATAGCATCTGAGCGATTCCCGATGACTCTTATAGCATCTGAGCGATTCCCGATGACTCTTACAGCATCTGAGCGATTCCCGATGACTCTTATAGCATCTGAGCGATTCCCGATGACTCTTATAGCATCTGAGCGATTCCCGATGACTCTTATAGCATCTGAGCGATTCCCGATGACTCTTACAGCATCTGAGCGATTCCCGATGACTCTTATAGCATCTGAGCGATTCCCGATGACTCTTACAGCATCTGAGCGATTCCCAATGACTCTTATAGCATCTGAGCGATTCCCGATGACTCTTATAGCATCTGAGCGATTCCCGATGACCCTTACAGCATCTGAGCGATTCCCAATGACTCTTATAGCATCTGAGCGATTCCCCGTGACTCTTATAGCATCTGAGCGATTCCCAATGACTCTTATAGCATCTGAGCGATTCCCCGTGACTCTTATAGCATCTGAGCGATTCCCAATGACTCTTATAGCATCTGAGCGATTCCCAATGACTCTTATAGCATCTGAGCGATTCCAAATGACTCATATATGACCTCAGCCACATGATCTGTTTGAAATAAAGCTACATGTATTCCCTATAAGCTTGGATACCTGAGCAAATCTTAAGTGTACAAAACAGATTTTATCGCTTATAAAAAAGCTTCATGTATTTTTGAAATCTTCAGAGCCTTAGAAATGAAACTGCGCAACACGGAACTGAGGCATCTACTTATTTTCACTCTGCTTATCTGCTTAGCCTGCCTGCTTTATCCCACTGAGCAGAAGAAATCAATGCACAAGAGGGTAATAGCAACACAATCCCAACACCAATGCAGCGTGAGGATTTCGGCCTGGTTGGAAACCGATCGAAAAACTTGCACCTGTTCAGACTGCAAGTTTACCGATTTGTCAATGCCAGCGACTGTGTTTGATGTTGAAGCCTTCTTGAGAACGGTTGAGACCTCCCCGCTGTGGAAGTGCCAGCCCTGGGAGGCGAATTGCCTCTGTGAAAGCCTCGATGTGTATCTAATTTTATCGAGTCCATCAACAGTTTTAGTTGGTAATTCAGTCGCACCTGAAAGTTCTTATACAGAGGACTCCTATGCAGCGAACCTGATTTTTTTCATATTTGTTACTACTGTGCTACTAGCAGCTGTTGCCATATTCGTACTGCATCATCGACGTGATCAAAAGCCCCGATTGTATCCTAGCGCGAATGATACAAATCAGCCGCTGGTCTTTCCGGAACCACCCGAACCTCCAGAGTCTGTACTGGTCTGAGTCTGGAGTCTCTGCAGACAGAGTCTGTAGCCTAACCTATCTGAGGTTATTTATAGTGTTTTTACAATCAAATTGTTTCATATAGTTTTGTTTTACTCGTAGCTTACCGTTAACTGTTCGTATTTGACATTTTAACATCAAAAGCACGTTTCAATGCATAAATATTGGACGCTGCAGTTTGCTGGTTTTCATCGATACAGCTGGGTTTATAACGATTCTGATTGAGACCAAGATCCTTTTATTTTAATTTCGAAAGTTTCGAATTTGCGGTTTTGATAACTGTCGACGTACACCGTTAACTTATTGGACGACTGAATAAGTACTTCAGAGTACGTCGTTATACGTGTGATTATTCATTACCAACCATCTCAGCCTTCCCTGATCATCATCCCCACTATTGCGGTAAATTGGGAAAGTGCGACCGCTGTTTTTTTTGTCACTTGTGCGAAAAAGCCGACATGGGTTACTTATAAATTTGAGTTCAGTAGCTTAGGGACATAGACGCTATTTTTTGAGAATTCAATAGAACTTCTCAGGAATTTAATAAAAAACTACTCAATCAAACTAAGAATGATGCATGCACTGCAGAGACTACTGACGAAATTGAGTTTAGTAGTTGATTTTGCGCGTCCGGTAGCGAACGTGGATTTTAGACTCAGTAAGCTGCTGCTGTCTGTTCCATGTGACTGTTTCCTTCGACCTGTCTGGCGTCTAGGACCCAAGTTTTTGTCTATGGCCCAAGTGCATGTTGACGAAATCATCAATCGTCTACGGCACAAGTCTGGCGACAAAAACCAGTTCTGAAACTCTATATATACCGGCTGGCGCGAGGGTGGAAACTTTTCAATGTTGCTGAGTGTACTTCGAAGTATAATCTTTGCGCCCAAGCTACCCCCAGACTTACTAGTCCAGTGGCACTTTGCCACATTCCTCCGCATTATAGTCAATCATATCTCCAGGCGGTCGGGTGTCTTCCGGATTCTCATGGATCGCCATAGAAGCTCTTATAGATTTCAGAGTTCATGTGTTTAAAGTATTTTTCAGAAAGTCGTCTTAAAACTGTGAAGAGAAAATGTAACATCAAGTGTAAGAATTTTAATTTGTAAAAAGACAGTTCTATATACCCTTTCAGGTCTAAAATTTCATTTATCGGTATTAGATATGACATGCAAGAACAAGGATGTTTAGAACCAGGATGTTCCAATTCTGTACGAGCGTACGAAAACTCAACCAGCTAATTCATGGAATACTTTTTTTTCATGCATAGGTATTCTGCTACAAAAGGTGTCTCCTACAAAAGATAAAAGCTTTTATATTTTTCCACTTCAGTTTGCAACTCGATCGACTTCAATGCAAAACGCAACTTTTATTCTACGAGTATCCCACACAGTTAATCTATCTGCACGAAAGAGTGATATCTTAGAAAGTGCAACCGAGAAACGCGGTCCTAAAAAGACTGCACATTGGTGTACAGTTCTTACCAGTAACTAACCATAGCATCCGCGTTGTATAGATAACACAGATAGTGTATGCCATGCAAAGTATTTTGATTCAATGTCTTTTATAGGCAACGGGCCCATTGCAGAGTCCTGGTTCGAACGGCTCAGCTTTATCAGGTATTGCACCTGTGCGCGTTGATTGTCAATTTTGCTAGAAAAAGCAGCTTGCGGTATTTATAAACACTGAAAACAAACATTTGATTGTCTGTAATTCTTACACTCTACAGGTGCCCAGCTCGTAAGATGCTTCAATTAAAAAATGTGAGTTTTTTTGGCACACTTCTCGCACTTCCGCATGTCATTATAGTCATAGTTTATTCCTTAGTAAGCTAATGTTATTTCCAGCTTGACAGTAGAGCTAAATTTTTTTAGAAAACATTCATACAGCTCCACCGCAGCTATTGCACGCCGCATCTGAAGGCTGCGTACGGCTGTTCAGTCCAAATGCTGGGGGTGGGGGTCGCCACACACAGCCTCAATTACCCCAGCTAATGCTGGCACCCGTTTCACAGCTGGGTGAACTGAAGCAATGCAGATCAGTTAAGTGTCCTGCTCAAGGACGTAAATTGTTTCAGTGAGTCCGACGCTCGAACCACTACTAAGGCTACAGCCCTTTAGATCTTATAAACCTCACTTCGTATGAGAAGAATAGGAAACATCTATAGCTTCATACGCTCGTAGAAAACCTTTGAAGGAAAGTTTAAGCTATATCAACTTGTACACTTCAGAGCCGAACAGTCGCGTGCCTAATACTTGTTCTGATGATGCTCAGCTGTCCGTCAACAGGACAGCCAATAAGCGTCTCCAAGTCACAACAGGCTGCTACGACGATGCATCCTCGAAATTCGGAAAAACAACTTGAGAATTTCAAGTTCGTGACAGCTGCCAGTTCTAGTAGTTCGACGACAACGACGGCCAAATCTGTCAAGACGAGGCTCACTACAGCCAGGAATAATTCCGACTCCGCATCAGGATCTGGCCAAGTTATAGGCTACATCATAATATTCGGAGTGTTAGGCCACGTCTTTATCGGCTTGCTGATCTGTTGCGGTCTTTGTTGTTGTCCTTGCTGCAAAAATCACAGAGACTCGAGCCAACCCAGCAATTCAGCTCAACCAACAACTCAGTCCTACAGACCGAGCTGCGTGCGCACTGTAGCTACCACCAGTTATCGAGCACCCGTGTCGCAGCAGCAAATTCAAGGCATCTCCGTGGCGCGCACCACATACAATACTGAGCAGGGCACCATGGAGTTGAGCGTTACTCGCTTGGTGACAATAAGAACATCATAATGCCTTAGTCAAGCTGACGAGATTTCCCGGAGAGTTCGCAGCGTTTCAATTTTGACATCTACTTGCCGACGTAATTCGAAATTTACTACATTGATTCTAACAAAGAAATATACACAACTACCTTATGATTCCTTATCACTGCCATATCAGATTGAAAGATTGAGGGTTAGATATATTTTATTAAAAATCTAATTCATTATCCGAAATGGTACAGAAGTTATAGGTTTTCAACGTTTAAAATGCCACTACATAGCCTACTAACAGTAAGAAGAAGAAGCAAAAGTGCTTTCCAACATTCCAAAACTGAGTCCTGTTGCATACCATGGTTACAGAATCATGCAGAATCAATCATTCAGAATTATGACGATTTATTAAGAATCATGCAGAATCATGACGATTTATTAAGAATCATGCAGAATCATGCAGAATCATGACGATTTATTAAGAATCATGCAGAATCATGTAGAATCATGACGATTTATTAAGAATCATGCAGAATCATGTAGAATCATGCAGAATCATGCAGAATCATGCAGAATCATGCAGAATCATGCAGAATCATGCAGAATCATGCAGAATCATGCAGAATCATGCAGAATCATGCAGAATCATGTAGAATCATGCAGAATCATGCACAATCATGTAGAATCCTGCAGAATCACGCAGAATCATGCAGAATCCTGCAGAATCATGCAGAATCATGCAGAATTATGCAGAATCATGCAGAATCCTGCAGAATCATGCAGAATCATGCAGAATCATGCAGAATCATGCAGAATCATGCAGAATCATGTAGAATAATGCTTTAACTTAATTTCTAAGCAAGTTCCTTCTTTGAACTGACCGGGGGCAAAAGCTGTATTAGGGCTACAGCGAGGATTTCTGTCCAGAGCGGGAATTAAAGTGTAGAGAGTACGGGGATGCTTAGCTGTACAGTAGACAAGTAAGGGAAACGCACTGTACGTCCGCAACGTACATTGAAGCAGAAAAAGTGGCATCTTATAAAACGAGAACTGTGCAGAGAAGAGTTAACGTCTATTTTGCTCGCACATCAGAGCATATAATTACTGAAGCATTACAGTCTGCATGCTCAAGCACTATTTGTTGTACGGAGAGAAAAGTTTCAGTACTCTTAACTCGTACTATGATGATGTAGATGGAAGCTGAAGGCAAAGCTCTTTTCACTGCATCCTGTGATGGTCATCTCGAACAGGTCAGATCGCTTCTACATTGTGGAGCTTGCGTCAATTTCCGAAACGACAACGGAGAGTCACCACTATGGACAGCGTCGCAGAATGGTCATCAGTCAATCGTCAGTTTGCTTATCACATTCGGAGCTGATGTCAATCTTCAAGAGAAAGTCACCGGCTCTTCGCCACTGTACATCGGATCGCAGTATGGTCATTGTCAAGTTGTCGAACGTCTCATCGAAGCAGGAGCTAACGTCGACCTTCAACGAATAAGCGGGGAATCGCCAATCTACGTTGCATCGCGAAATGGTCATCACCATCTGGTTAAGTCCCTAATCGCAGCTCAAGCAAGCGTTGATCTTCTTCGCAATACGGGCCAGTCACCACTGTACATCGCATGCCAGAACGGGCAGCGGAAGGTGGTCAAATTACTCATCAAAGGAGGAGCAGATGTCGATCTGCGGAGACAGACTGGTCAGTCGCCACTGTAGTATACATTGCTTCGGAAAATGGTCACTATAGAGTTGTAAAATCTCTTATCAAAGCACAGGCCGATGTCAACCTTCGGGAGGCTGTTAATGGCTGCTCACCGGTTTACATTGCATCGCAAAACGGCCACTATCAGATTGTTGATGCACTCATCAATGCGCAAGCAGATGTCAATCAAAAAAGTAACAATGACAGATCGCCTCTGTATATTGCAGCCCAGAATGACCATCATGGTGTGCTTGAGGTTCTTCTTAAATGCGCCTGTCTTGACCGCTCCCTGCACGAACTTCAGCTGGCATTGAATCGGGCTCGGGAGTTCGGCAGCGCTCGAGCAGCTGAAGTCTTGGACCGAACCATAAGAGGTGACGCATGGTCATGCTCACAGTTGCAAAAGACAAAAGGTGAGCAGATTAATTAGCCTTCCTGTAAAAAATCTTGAGCGTTTCAATTTTCAACTCTTTTAAGCGTTTCAATTTCTTTTTTTGTTTCAAAGCTGCTCCAAGCAATGATGCAGTGCTCAGTCTGCGGCTGAACTCAGCGCTAAGACGATCGGGCTTCGTGCACTCCAGAGCCGCCTTGCAGAGCGCTGCTGCCGATGTACTGCAGGATATCCTGAGGAAGAGGCATAACGACTCTGCGTTTTTCGTGGTTGGCAGTTTCACCGACGGCTGGGGCAACAGCCTGAGCAGTTTGGATGGCAGGACTGGCATCGAGTCCGATATTGATGTGCTGCGCATCATCCAAGGACATGACATCCATCTCAAGAATCTGTGCGAGTGCCCTGTAGCTGATGATCAGAAAGTGGAGTATAATAACGGACACATCATGACACAAGGCTACGGTGAGAACCTATGAGCGATTCAACATAAAGTCGGACACTTTAATTACTTGCTTGACTTCGCAGCAGGGGACACAGGTCCGTCCCGGATGCAGCTGGGTGACCTTGCCGTCCAGCTTGGCGCCCCTTTCCAGCAGGCTTAGCGCCCCCTGAGACGTATGTCCACCCAAGCAGAAATCCTGTCTACGCCCCAGGCTAACCAAGAAAAGCAGAGGTGGCTAATGTGAGAGCCGTAGACACCAAATCCAAGAGCCAACCAAAATCAGAGCCGTAGCCAGAAGCACTGGGACACTTACCAAGATCACCCGTAATCAACATGGCCTACTCAAAAGTCAGAGTCATGGGTCGGTTGCCAAAGTCCAGATAGCCCAACAAACGCAGGGCCTGCCTTGAATGCTTTCGAAGTGTGCACCTCTGGGTCGGCTTGTCAGTCAGGGATTGCAGCTATAGAGCATTGCAGACCGTAGCTCGTTAACCTGGTTAGTGCTGAACTCACCGTATAAAGCCAAGTCAAACAGTCGATTTTCATATCATCCGTCATTTACAAGTTAGCTGTGGCCAGCTGGGGGAATTAAATCCAAATTTCAAGTGGGAAAATATCTCTCCACTCTAAAGAGTACATAGAAACAAAATTACAAAGTATTGCAAACCCGCAGCATCGAGGCCAGCAGTCCGATTTCGAGGTTCGCCTGTGCGACCTGCCGTGGATAAAGTTGACGCCCACCGCCTCTGCCGCTACCCGCCCATCGCGCCGCTGCTTGGGAACCGAGTCTCTGACTCAAACATCCCCCAGTCCGTTTTGCGATTGCTAGAGCAGGATCTCACCTCTGCCTCATCGCCCTGTCACGTGGTGCACGCAGCTCCTCCCGGAAAAGGAGGCCAGCAGCTCCGAGTGAGCACCAGCTTCCTGGAGAATCGGCTGCTGCGGAGTCTCAGCACTCTGCAGGGCCAGCTGTTCGTCACGCTCAAGTGGCTGCTGAAGAAGGCCGTCCGACACAACGGCTTCAGGTCCTATCACGCAAAAACAATCTTGTTAAGAATGCTCGAGCAGTCACCGGCTGAGCAGTGGAACGACCCTCGGAATCTTGTGAGCCTCACGAGACGCTCGCTGCAGATGCTTGAGAGCGACTGCAGATCAGGCAGACCTGACGCCAGGATCATGGACCACTTCTTCCTTGACGATGCCGCTGTGTACCTGAGAGGCTTGGACACCTCTTCGGCTGAGAAGGTGACTCGAGCGTTGACTGAGGCAGCCGATGCGGTGAGAAAGGCGATCGATAGGCTGCCTGAGCTGCTGCTGGAGTTCGAGCACAGCCTGCGACCCGTCACCGACTCGGGCCGCTTCCACTTCCACCCGTTCCTCATCTTGCCAATGATAGACTACCAAGCTCCAGTGTCAGCAGCGAAGGTGTGCGAGTACCACGAGATTTACAGCGTCGTGAGAGAGTCGCTGCTTCGAGTTTCAGACGGAGACCGAAGCTCAGAGTCCCGACAGCGTCTCTCGGAGCTGATCGGCAAGCTGCCAGACTGCGCCCGCTCGGCGAGAGAGTCCCTCAGAGCGCTGAACTGCCTGAAGTTCGGCAACCGAGAGGCTGCAGCGAAAGTCGTGAGCGACTGCAGGCCGTTCAGCGCGAGCAGAAGCATCGACTGGCCCGCTGAGAGGTCGGCGAGTGAGGCGACTGCGGACTTGGTGTGGCGGCACCTGAGGAGCCGAGACTCCGCGTGGAAGTTCTGCTTTCGATTTGACAAGCGGCAAAATATTCAACTGAAAATTAGCAAACCAATCGTCGAAATGTATTTTCCACTCGAATTGAAAAACTACGACAATTATTTATTTTTAAATTTTGACGCTCTGCTTTGGGCACTCCGCTTCGAGCTGATAGGATCAGGAGACTCCAGTGCTCAACACTGGATCCAGGATGTGGCGCACAGGGAGGATGCGGATGAGCAGGAGCTGGTGGTGGCTTCAGCGAACTGCAGAAATCTGGAGCTGCTTCGGCTGTTTCGCATCAAAAGCTCCAGGATGTTCGGCGACGTGCCTCGATGGCTGGAGGAGAAAGTGCGCAATCTGATTATTGAATCTGAACTGCTACTTGAGCCCGTGTCGAGTGGTTTAACTCAAAGCAATACCCGCAATGAGGCTTCAGAGTCAGACCATATTTGTAGTTAAAAGATCAAACTCAAGAGTGCTTAAAAAAGCAGCCCATCTCACGCAGGTGACAACTGGAAACGTTCCACTTGTCTCTAACGTACACCGTTGACTCGTTTTAGACGTAGCTCGTACGGTAAAGTGCTCACTTGACTTTGTTGAATTTTGCATTTTGCCTAAATAAGAGGTTTGTTTAGCCGCCCCCCCCCTTTTCCTGGCTTTTTTCTTAAGCTGAAAGCCTGTATTCACGCCTGTTGTTGTACTGTCACATGGCTATAATTAAATTTATAAACAAAGAATCCTATTAGAAGGAACGAAGCATCAAATTTGAAAGCAATAAGATAATATTTTCTAGCTCTTTAGTACAAGATCCGCTGCATCGTGTGTCTATTATGAGTTATGTCTCAGTGTTGTACCGTAGCATTTTTCCATACACTACGCTAGTTAAACAATATCGTACATTTTTCTAATTTTAGCCTGTGCATATCACTGGTACACTGGTACGAGTACATTGTTACCCTTGTCATCACTTCAGCAAGGAAAAACCGTACACGCACACGGAACTAACACAGAAGGAGTTATGCAGTATATTATAAGGGACTCTATAAGACTATGAGCTTCGTTTTAAATCTGAACTTACTTATCATATTTTATACGATAAAACGGCTTTTTAACAATTTTTGGACAATAATGCGAAACATACGACACCACCACGTAAGTAAACTTGTAGCCAAACTACCTAACTTAGAGAGCAGCTGACTAGGTAACTAAGAGAAAGGGGCATCCATAAAGAGACAGGGGCGCCCATGAAGAGACAGGGGCGCCCACCAAGAGACAGGGGCGCCCACCATGAGACAATGGCACCCACCATGAGACAGGGGCACCCTGCACCAAGAGACAGGGGCGCCCACCAAGAGACAGGGGCGCCCACCATGAGACAATGGCACCCACCATGAGACAGGGGCACCCTGCACAAAGAGACAGGGGCGCCCACCAAGAGACAGGGGCACCCTGCACCAAGAGACAGGGGCGCCCACCAAGAGACAGGGGCACCCTGCACAAAGAGACAGTGGCGCCCACCAAGAGACAGGGGCACCCTGCACCAAGAGACAGGGGCGCCCACCAAGAGACAGGGGCACCCTGCACAAAGAGACAGGGGCGCCCACCAAGAGACAGGGGCACCCTGCACAAAGAGACAGGGGCGCCCACCAAGAGACAGGGGCACCCTGCACAAAGAGACAGGGGCGCCCATCAAGAGACAGGGGCACCCTGCACAAAGAGACAGGGGCGCCCACCAAGAGACACGGGCGCCCACCAAGAGACACGGGCGCCCACCAAGAGACACGGGCGCCCACCAAGAGACACGGGCGCCCACCAAGAGACACGGGCGCCCACCAAGAGACAGGGGCACCCTGCACAAAGAGACAGGGGCGCCCACCAAGAGACAGGGGCACCCTGCACAAAGAGACAGGGGCGCCCACCAAGAGACAGGGGCACCCTGCACAAAGAGACAGGGGCGCCCACCAAGAGACAGGGGCACCCTGCACAAAGAGACAGGGGCGCCCACCAAGAGACAGGGGCACCCTGCACAAAGAGACAGGGGCGCCCACCAAGAGACAGGGGCACCCTGCACAAAGAGACAGGGGCGCCCACCAAGAGACAGGGGCACCCTGCACAAAGAGACAGGGGCGCCCATCAAGAGACAGGGGCACCCTGCACAAAGAGACAGGGGCGCCCATCAAGAGACAGGGGCACCCTGCACAAAGAGACAGGGGCGCCCACCAAGAGACAGGGGCACCCTGCACCAAGAGACAGGGGCACCCTGCACAAAGAGACAGGGGCGCCCACCAAGAGACAGGGGCACCCTGCACCAAGAGACAGGGGCACCCTGCACCAAGAGACAGGGGCACCCTGCACCAAGAGACAGGGGCGCCCACCAAGAGACAGGGGCACCCTGCACAAAGAGACAGGGGCGCCCACCAAGAGACAGGGGCACCCTGCACAAAGAGACAGGGGCGCCCACCAAGAGACAGGGGCACCCTGCACAAAGAGACAGGGGCGCCCATCAAGAGACAGGGGCACCCTGCACAAAGAGACAGGGGCGCCCACCAAGAGACACGGGCGCCCACCAAGAGACACGGGCGCCCACCAAGAGACACGGGCGCCCACCAAGAGACACGGGCGCCCACCAAGAGACACGGGCGCCCACCAAGAGACAGGGGCACCCTGCACAAAGAGACAGGGGCGCCCACCAAGAGACAGGGGCACCCTGCACAAAGAGACAGGGGCGCCCACCAAGAGACAGGGGCACCCTGCACAAAGAGACAGGGGCGCCCACCAAGAGACAGGGGCACCCTGCACAAAGAGACAGGGGCGCCCACCAAGAGACAGGGGCACCCTGCACAAAGAGACAGGGGCGCCCACCAAGAGACAGGGGCACCCTGCACAAAGAGACAGGGGCGCCCACCAAGAGACAGGGGCACCCTGCACAAAGAGACAGGGGCGCCCATCAAGAGACAGGGGCACCCTGCACAAAGAGACAGGGGCGCCCATCAAGAGACAGGGGCACCCTGCACAAAGAGACAGGGGCGCCCACCAAGAGACAGGGGCACCCTGCACCAAGAGACAGGGGCACCCTGCACAAAGAGACAGGGGCGCCCACCAAGAGACAGGGGCACCCTGCACCAAGAGACAGGGGCACCCTGCACCAAGAGACAGGGGCACCCTGCACCAAGAGACAGGGGCGCCCACCAAGAGACGGGCGCCCACCAAGAGACAGGGGCGCCCACCAAGAGACAGGGGCACCCTGCACCAAGATACAGGGGCACACCCACCATGAGACGGGGCGCCCACTCAGGGATAGGTAGATAAACTCAAATCAAGCCTCTCTACTCTTAACTTTTCAATAAGCAATTTGAGCCTAGTGTGTAATCAGATAGAGCAGAGTTAATGCTTTCATTGCTGTTTAGTTGACTGCAGTGGCAGTGATTACAAAGTCTATGTTCATATCATTTTTTTGCCTAATTCAGCACTGGTTCGTTGCCGCGCTGATGCTGGCACTACTGGTTGGTCAGCCAGCATCCAGCCAGAGAAACTATAGCGATATGGCTGGACCATCAGAGACCAAAGATGATCCGGGGTCTACAGCCAACTACAGCTTCACTACACCGAAACCAACTCAATCTGTTGTACACCAGATACCGGCAGGCAACACCATTACTCTACCTAAATGGGTTTTTGGTTTAATGTGCACTTTACTCATAGTAGCCCTGATCGCACTAGCAGCTGTGGCCATTCGTCGTAACATTTTTTGTCGAAGTGCGAACCCGGTAGAAGAAGGTGAAGGCCAAGCGGACGAAACATCCCTACCCATTGTGCCTGAGAGCGAAAACGCCAACTGAACACTACGGTTACTACATGGCCTAAGGACGTGTACCTGGTGGTTTCTCATTATAGTTGCTAGGGGAATGAACAATGTAGCGTACGTAATAGGCCTCTGTTGTGTAGTGACAAAAAACTGTCATGAATGTGTAATTGTAACTTGAGTTGAGTGCACTATTCTACGCCGGGCCAGTCTGGCCGGCCTCTCCCCCCCCCTCCTCAGATATTTTCTGACTCACCCCCTTCACTTCTGCGCGTGCGAACCTCCCCCCTCTCTGCCTAAGCCTCGTCTGTTATTCAACCCCCATTCTCTGTGTGCGACCCCCCATTCTCTGCGTGCGACCCCGCCCCATTATTTTGTTAGCCTAGCTGCCCCGCCCCTGTAGATCGTGATTGGCTGCCAGTCCCAGTCTGCCGTGCTGCGCCCCAGCGATTGGCTGGTACGGCTCATGTGTGTCCCATGCTGTTGTCTAAGCCCCCTTTTCTGCCTTTATCCCACGCCCTCAACCCCCAGTTTGCTGCCTATTTATTCGGACCCCCGTGAGACCCCATTACTGTCGTCTTCGTGGCTCTCCGGTGACTTTGCCAGCGTTGGTTGCTATTAAGTGTCCGAATTGTCCTACAAATACAATTAAAGAGTATCGATACTCCCACTGCTCTGTCGGCGCTGTTCCCGAGTTGTACGACCGAAATCGCGGCTGTAAGCCTTCCAATTTGCAAGTCATTTGCGTCTGCCTCTGTACTAGGCACCTTAGAGGGATTAAGTGCGTCGTACGCCGGTCCCAACCCAAGCAGCTCTGCATCGTACGCGAGTCTGTAGGCTGTCGTGCGTCGTACGCTCGAGCAGCCTAGTCCCGACGGACACCGCGTCGTACGCGTGTCAGTGGAGGACCGCAGCCAGGGTCAGTGCTCGAACCCGGGTCTGGGAAAGGGGCACGAAAGGACCGAGTCCTTGAGCCCCATCACAACAAAACTATAGGCTTTAGTGGCCGATCTAGAATTTCATTTAGGGAGGGGGGCGCGGTCCAAGTTTGGGGCGCCAACACAAGTATAAGGGGCGCCAATTTTTAAGCTAGGGGCGCAAAGAATGCGTTTGGGGCGAATTAAAATCCAGTTTATTAGGCACCATATGCTCTGTCAATTTTTTGGGGCGGCTGCCCGGCCCCGCCTCCGGCCTTAAATTTGCCGCTGATTTGCTTAGTATTATAGTACATCACATGCAGTCTCGTACATGAAAAAAAATCATTCTTTTTAATATATTACCTTATAGCTCGTAATTTACTACTAGTAAGAACATTAGCTAAAGGTTCAGTATAGTTTAGTAAGGCTGGATATTTTTGTTGTACCCTCGTATTTAATTTTTCGATTTTGTCAGTTTTTATGGACGGTCTTTTTGTGGTCGTTTAGTTCAGCACATTTACATACATGTGCATGTACATATAAATATCTGCACTGGTCAATACGTCATTTGCTGCAACCAATTAAGGACATTGCTTTTATATTAAATGTATATTAAAGGGGATGTCAATATAGCACCGGAATGGAGCCCGAAGTTCAGCTCCGGCCCAAACCGACTGCAATCGATAACTTGTCGGCCCAGACGACTAGAATCGCCGAGACATCTCATCCCAGGCCCTTACTTGGGGTCCCAGGGGATAAAGGGGATAAAATGGGGATCTCATGTCAACTTAAGGCTCTGGAATGGAGCCCAAAGCAAGGCTCAGGACCAAACCGACTGGAATCGATAACCGGTCGGACCAGGTGACTAGAATCGCCGAGACATCCCATCCGGGTCCCTTCCTTGGGGTCTCAGTGTATAAAGTGATCTGACGCGTGTCCCCCCTGCTAACACAAGGGCATGGATTGCCGTCAACCCGCCGGATCCAAAAAGCTCGGGGTTCTCCCGAATTCACACAGAGAATCTGATAGATGTTTCGGTGGGTCCGTATCAACTAAATCAAGCCGATTATTACATTCAAAAAATTCGTGTCAAAGAGGTTCTAGGTAGCTACGAAGGTAACTCCTGGAGAGACTTTGAGTCGCTCACATCTGAACTTCCGAGCCCAGAGGCGGATTTAGGGTGGGCCCCCCCCCCCAAAAATAGCTTAACCGAATATATTGCGCCCCCCAAAAAACCTAAATTCGCGCCCCTAAGCTTGATTTTTCGCCCCCCAAACGCCTTTTTAGCGCCCCTAAGCTTGATTTTTCGCCCCCTACGCGCATTTTTTGCGCTCCCTAGCTTAAAAATTGCCGCCCCTTACACTCGTGTTGGCGCCCAAAACTTGGACCGCCCTCCCCCCAAAATGAAACTCTGGATCCGCCACTGTCCGAGCCACCTGAAGTGTTGGAATTTTCGACAAGAGACGCAGCCAGAAAACTGGAGCAACCGATTCGGTCGGTGGCATCCATCTTGGATTTTTCTAGCTGTCGTTTTCTCGCGCCATAATTCGAAATCCTACCGCGTGATTCTTAAAGTGTGTGACAGCAGCGGACAATCGCTTTGGTTTTAGAGATCCAGGATTGCAACTTCTTCATGGCTACTGCTCGTCAGCAAAAGCAGGAAGTAGGACTGCAGGCTGCGATTGTCATGTACGAGCGTAATGGCAGTGCTCAAACTCCTGGGCTGCTACGCTTTACCACCAAGATACATATGTAGCTATCGAAGGTCTGGTGCCGGCCTTCGCTTTGTTGATTTCGCTCTTCCACGCAGCCTTGTTGCCAGACTTTATGCCAGAGAAAACGCTTTACCACAGCAGCGAAAGCCTACTGAGCAACAGCCTAGCGGCCAGCAAGAGGAGTTTCAGTCAGCCAGCAGCAGCTCACGATCCAAGCCTCAGTCTTCAAGAGTCTTTGGTCTTCAAAACCATGGTCAGCAGTGCTACGCAATTGTTGTTGTACTGTTTCACTGCATCAGCAGCAAAGTCCAGCTCTTTCAGCCGGTCAGAGGTGGGGCAGTGAACACCGCAATGACAAACCTGATGACGTCTATGGCGACTGGATCAGCAAGCGTAGATCAACTTGTCGAAGCTATCCGAAGCCGATATTCTGCCAGATTTGCAGCTGCAGCGTCATTGCCTAAGCGAATTTACACTCGTACGTGCGGTAGCTGCCTGACTAGCACCGAGCTGCCCATAGGAGTTCTGGATAATCGTATCCTCAGCATCTCCTTGCAGGAGTTTTCAACCGCACCGTCAACTCTAGAGGGTCTCTACGCTGCTTTTACGGCACCAAAGCACGTCCTATGCACCAACACCAACTGTGCAGCTGATAGTGTGCAGGAGGTTCAGGTCTCTAATGGCAGAGTGACCCTGATGCATATAGATCGCATTGGAACCGATGGTCAAAACTGAATAGGCAAGTCTGTTGGACAAGCCGAGCAGGTAACATCTCCAGATTGGGATGTCTCACATTCACAGTGTCCCATTACGGTAGTACGCCCTTGGAAGGGCACAATACATTTTTGTCCTGAAATATGGAGTATAGAATAAGCTGGACGACATGAGAGTTCAAAGAAACTACAATCCATTTCGTTCATGAGCAATCTTTTATTACCTTAGTAGCCCTGCTGCAAGAATAAAGAGACCCATGGGATCATCTGCGAGCATGTTTAAACCATACTGTTTCATTTCGTTAAAAAAAGCATCCGGAGCCTTGCTTTGAGCTCCATTCTAGAGTCTTAAGTTGACATGAGATCCCCATTTTATCCCCTTTATCACCTGGGACCCCAAGTCAGGGCCTGGGATGAGATGTCTCGGCGATTCTAGTCGTCTGGGCCGACAAGTTATCGATTGCAGTCGGTTTGGTCCGGAGCTGAACTTCGGGCTCCATTCCGGTGCTTAAGTTGACATCCCCATCTTCATTTTATGCATATCAAAATGTTTAATGGCCTTTTGTAAATATATTACTAATTGGAATTTATTTCCTTTTACTAAAGCTTTTTTACCATATCAATCTAATACATGTATTATGCATCTTGTAACATGTACCTAGAAAAGTTTCATTCGCACAATATCGCACTAAATCTTTAAGATCTTTACTGTCTAAAACCACAAGCGTGACACGCCGCATTTCAACAATTTAATATATTAATTCCAGTGATGGGCACCGCTATAATGGCAGAGTTATATGCATTTGGCCATAGCTTCAAAAATCGCACCCTCCCGACTAGCTTTTTCAAACCGTAAAAATTCTTAGAAAATTAAAGGCAAAAAATTAAGCTTTTTAGTGTACATGTACAGTACAGTTGCGCATCCACTTCCAAACATACTATTTTGCACAACTTATATCGTTTATATAGTTAATCTGCGTATTTATCCATCTATTATAACATCATCTTTCTAGCTGGTAAATTGTTGGAATTAGGAAAAAATTCGTTTCTAAATTTTCATAATTGAGCTTTGGTATGCTGATGCAGGCTTCGAGTTAAATTATTACGAGTGTAAAACATGTACATAATAAATAATTGCCTCTGTTACACAGGCCATACAAAGGTCAAAAGTGTTCCTTCTATTGAATCCCTAAGACATGTACAGTGCACGCAGTTAAATGTATCTTTGATTACAGGCTAGTTAAAACAAATTTTATTGCCTTAATATTTTAGAGCATAAACTAAGATATAACTAAAGAACTAAACACCAAAAACACATTCATTTGATACAGCTTAATTGTTTTAATAAAGCAATAATATATATTGCTATTGTAAATATCGGTCTTTTAACTTCGAAAGATAATGGGTGTTTCGCTACTGGTGGAGCTATAGACTATAGTTAGTTATATAACTCTATTTTACAAAAGCGCCATGTCTAGCGAATTCTGGGTGGACCAAAGCGAAAAAGTCATTCCTTTTGAGTCTGTCTATGAACTAGGCAGAGAAATCGGGAGGTAAGCTGTGTTGTCATGCTCGAATTTTTTACTGTTAGAGAACAGAAAGTAAGCTCAGTATCTGTTAAGTGAAATCCAATTTTCACTTCGAGTATATAAATTTTACTAATAATGTCCACCAAGACAGCTACTTAGGACCCTACTCATAAGTTAGAATCCATTAAAAGCCACATTTAATAAAGCCTTTTTGTACCTCGTAATAAAATTGTACTTTCTTTTCAAGTTTTTGCCAGATATGAGATAAGTGCCACCCAGTAGTAATGTAATGACAAACTTATAAATATGTAAATAATTAGTCAAAGTTGAAGACTTATATGAATAAGTTTTAGTATTATAACATTCTATGTCTTTTTAATTATTTTTACAACCAAATTCGGGCCTCAAGAAAAAATATAATATCTAGAATATATAAAATTGTGTAATAATATTTCCAGCAGTTAACTTATCATATTTAGCAACTAAATAAATATCTATATGTCTTTACTAACATAATAAATTAATTTTTTTACAATACTTTCTTGCAATAAATATTATTTTTTTAAATGAAAGTGTTAACACGAATATTGACATTAAGCAATAAATCAATAAATCGAATCAATAATTTTGAACAAATCCCCAGGGGCGCCACGGCTGTAGTGTACGAATGCCGAAAGCACGGCTCTTCAGACATTTGGGCTGTCAAGGTTCTTCCGAAAAGGGTGAGCACGTGTGATTTTATTAATTTTTCAGGTAGCTGTCCAAACAAACCGATGCGATATCCCATCCAAGAACCGATCCATTTTTAGACTACACGAAAGTTTGTCACGGCGGAGATCGGAGTCCTGCTTCACGTTAATCATGAGCACATTGTAAGTATAGTTTCGCATATTATACAGTTATAAAATTCACGGTAAATGCATTAGTGTCTGATATATGTTATTAAAAAACTTTATTTAACAGATTCGACTCAAAGAAGTTTACGAAACTCGCAAAGAGATCTACATGGTTCTCGAGATGGTCACCGGAGGAGAACTGTTTGATAGGTTCAGTCACGGAACTTTTACTTGTTTGTTTTAATGCGTGAACTTCGTATTTAAGCGTTAAGAAAAACAAACATTTTTCTCTCCCTCTCTCTTCAGAATCGTTTTGCGCACTTACTACAGCGAGATGGATGCTGCCGAATGCGTCAGGCAGGTGCTGGAGGGCCTGAAGCACCTTCACGAGATGGACGTTATCCATCGCGACATCAAGGTAATTGTGTTGACATGTACTGTTCTACGTAGAAATATATTTTCTAAATTGATTTGCCGAATTTATAAAATTTAATTCTTGATTTGGAATTTCAGCCTGAGAATCTTCTCTACGAAAACGAAAGCGACGAGGCCAAGATTAAGATTGGTACGTTCCACTGACTGACTCTTGGATGACCATCGGATTCCCTCAGTCGTATTGTTTCTCAGTCATCTCTCCACTAGTCTTCTTTGCAATCTTCTCTGTTGTTCCCACTGTTGTCCCCTTGTGTTTTTTTGTTCTCTCTTTTTTAGTCAGAGACAGGGGCTGTGTGCACCCTGGCGCACTTTAAGCGACATTGTCACACAACCGGTGAGAGGCATTGCTGCCCATTCCGCCGACTCCCCTGAGCAGGCACACAAGCGCGCGGATACGTACGCAGTCATACGCACAGGCACACACTCACACAGGAGTGTACAGCGGCCCTGACTTTATTTATCGTTCGGCATGTACATTTCACTGTGCCTTGATGGCTGCCCCTTAAGGGCGTTAATTGCACGAGCAGAGCAAAGCCGAGATTTTAATTTAGCCCCAAATTAATGTTGACTGCACTTGGAATCGAGCCTCCTGGGCCTCTGGCACATCAGCTAGAGCGCTACGCTGGTCGATAGGCTACTATTGTCGTCCGCTTGTTGTCTCCCCTGTTGCCTCTCGGCTTGCCTTCATTTCCGTTTCTTGGTAATCTCGCTTATCGCCACCAAATTTACTCAGCTAGCCAAAAAAACACGAGCTCAAAGACTTTAAAAAAAAACTCACCAACAACCTGAACAGCCGACTTCGGCCTGAGCAAGATCTGCAGCGCCGATGTGCAGACGCAGACTGTCTGCGGCACGCCCGGCTACTGCGCGCCAGAGCTGCTGCTTGGCCAGTCCTACGACACCGCCGTGGACATGTGGTCCGTTGGAGTTGTCACCTTCATCCTGTGAGTCTGAGTCATTTTTTCTGCTCAGTGGGCGGAACAGCAACGCGGGTTGCTTTGACTTGACACGTTTTCGGTTGATTCATGTCCATAAGGGCCAACGTACAGTACATGCACTGCCTGACAGTGAGAAATTCAGAGACTACAGTTCGTGTTTAAAGGTTACTGGTCAATGACGCTTGAATGTCATCTACTGGGGCAAAATGGATCCCTCTTGAGCACCAGACTTCAGGCGAGGGTATAACTATAAATCGATGGGTTACCAGATCCAGTGAATACGGTGGATGATCCTCAGTGGCAATCTGCTTCTCTGACACATGTACTTATAATTTGGAGTGCAAACAACGATCAACGTGACCTTGACCCTTGAGTTTGACATGCTGACACGACGTAATTTCGTTTCAGGGGTCGAAATGAAAGAACCATATGTGAGATGATCCGTTCCGAGAACTCGTGATCATTGCCTCGTCTGAAGGCAGTGCTCAAGAGGATTCATTTTTGTCTCGATGGTTGACATTCAGGTGTCAGTGACCAAAACTCTCAGAGGGCATTGAAGAGGACACGTTTATTCTGTTGTGCAATCGTGCCCTTTCTCGCCCTCCTGCCCCGCCCCAACCCTCCAGTCTGCCCCACCCCTCCAATCAATAATCAATGCGTACGCCGATCACGCCACCCCGCCCCACCTCCCCTGCTGTACCGTACATTTGTTCTTAAGGTATATTCATGTACGCGTAGGACCAATGAAAAATATATAGTCGCTGTCTGGAGGGCAGACTCCTCCCTTGCGCGCGTTGGTCCGCCTCCGTTGGCTATTAACGACTCGTCGATCTACCATAAAAAGTGCACGGCGAATTGCATCGGCTACGGTGTGTAAGTTCGTGTTCGCGAGTTACTGTCCTTTTTTTCTGCTTCTCCCTAGGGCGCGGGACGGGAGCTCTGACTGGGGACCTGGGGGTCGCAGCTTCCCGACAGGTTAAAGCTGTAGGCGTTGCTCCGGAGGACGGGGCTCACAACAATTCAGTGCTTCCTAGCGTGATGGACGCAAATTAAGCGTGTCGATTATGCGTAGCTGCTATGTTAGTGGCATATACAGATAATTATTGTCCTTTTTCTTCGCACAACCAGGCTCTGTGGCTACGAGCCATTTTACTCTGACGACGAGCGCCAGATGTACCGGGCGATCCTTCGCGCCGACTTCGACTTCGATCCGCAGTGGTGGTCAGACATCTCCAAGAATGCCAAGGATTTTGTCTGCCGCCTGCTGACTATCGATCCGCGGAAACGCCTCACGGCCGCTCAGGCCCTCCGTCATCCCTGGGTGGTCGGCCTGGCTACGAAGGAGGAGCATCTGGAGCCGGCGCAGAACGCCCTGAAAGAGTTCAACGCCAAGCGAAAGCTGAGGGTAAAAGGGATTTCTGATTTCTACGGTAGCTAAATCCCATCGAGGGTAATGTAATTTCGAATCCACCCTTTGTGTCGGTTACTCCTAATTCCAGGGTCGCGTGCTGTTTGGCTGAGGGACTTTACTGACAGCCCAGCCCCCCCTCATTCCCAGGTCGTGTGCTGATTGGCTGAGAGACTTTTCTGTCAGTCCAACCCCCCATTCCTGGGTCGCGTGCTGATTGGCTGAGAGACTTAGCTGACAGTCCAGCCCCCTTATTCCCGGGTTGCGTGCTGATTGGCTGAGAGACTTTGCAGCCACATTAGTTATTTTAAACTATGATTTTCTAAGCAATTAATTGCTACACATAAACTTACATGCAACGATGCACCCGCCCGTGCCAGGTCGCGGCCGAAGCTCTCCTTGCCAGTCGCCATTTCATCCTGGCCGGCATGCGTGCCGCCGCCGCTGTCGCCACCGCCGGAAACGGCGCCGAGCGCACGGGGACTGGCGCCGATTTTGAGGACCAACAAATGGATGTGCAGTGTGGGTGCCCAGATGAAATTGTCGATGTTTATTAATTCGCCAAGAATCTTTTTATTCTTGTTTATTTTTAATTTTCTGAACTTTTTTCTTCCAAGAAACATTTCCTTTTTACTTGCCTAAAAGACTGGCTAAAAATTCGATTGATACGTTGAACTGTCTACTAACAGTAACTGCGCCGTCTAAAGTAAAGTAATAAAAATTTATTTTGCGAAACAAACAGCTATTTTTACAAGTAGCTTTCTTCCTAAATTATTTTATAGTCTTCCAGAGAACTTTTCTTCAGCTGTCCTCTCACTCTAAAGTAGTTTTATTATTAATTGCTATTTTTTGTTCCTAAGAGCAACAAATACCTGGTATATACCTTATTGAAATACAAATAGATTTCATTTTTACGCACTGCTAAATACTACTTATCTGAGTAATGAATTTAATTGCCTTACTCTATTTTTTCCTAGCCTGTCAATTTGTTGTCTTATTTCTGAAGTTGGTCTAAGCTGCTTGTGATCAGCATTTTTGACGATTAGTGACCTGTCTTTGACCCAAACTCTGTCAATGACCAAAATTGTGTCTACGAACCCAAACTCTGTCAATGACCCAAGCTCTGTCAATGGCCAAAATTGTGTCTATGAACCCAAACCTGTCTATGACCCAAACCTGTCTATGACCCAAACTCTGTCAATGACCAAAATTGTGTCTATGAACCCAAACCTGTCTATGACCCAAACCTGTCTATGACCCAAACCTGTCTATGACCCAAACTCTGTCAATGACCAAAATTGTGTCTATGAACCCAAACCTGTCTATGACCCAAACCTGTCTATGACCCAAACTCTGTCAATGACCCAAACTGTCTGATGACCTAAAACCTGTTCATGACCCGAAGTCTTTTTATGACCGAGAACCTGTTTATGACCCAAACTCTATCTTTGGCCCTAAATTGTCTACGACGCAAGCTCTGATCCAAACTGTTCATATTGACCAAAACTGATTACAGTCATGATTAAAACTCTATGACCAATACCAGGGGCAGCAACCATAGAGGCTTCCCTGCCGATACACATCTGACTCCAAACTATCTACGATTCAAATTTGAAAATTTCACAGTCACTAGAGCTTAATATTTTTTGAGTGTCGATTCTGGACAAAAAGCACAATTTTTAAACCCTATTGTTATATAACCCGATTCCAATTTCAGAAAACTATGGTGCCTTCTCGGGTCTATTCGGTTAGCGCAGTAAAACAAACAGTGCGTAAATCGAAATCGGAAATCTTTTTTTCAATAAATTTCAAAGAATAAAATTAATTTGAATTTCCAATCGAATTTAAAGCTACTGTAGTAGCTTGTAATAAAAGGCAAATATTAAAAATGAATATATTTTTATGAGTATTGTATTAACTACTGATTTAAATAAAAGTAGTTTTTTTATTTTGTTTATTTGCATTGACCTACCGAAAGAGCTATTTACAATTTTAGTAACAATTAAATACGGATGTTTGATTCAATGACAAATAAATTTCAGGTATTAGCAATAAATTCAGTGCGGCTTTTGCTTCTCCAGTGGCTTTTTTGTGAGTTGTGATCGACTCGCTAACAGTATTCTTAGTAGGCATGCGATTTCTAAATTTTTAGTTCAGAACAAAGCTGCAGTAGTTTAAACATGCTTGTACGAGCAAATGTATGCAAAGTCTATGATGATTTCATTGGGTAGTGAAAGTACATGTACCTGCATGCTAATGACAGACAGACAGACAGATAGACAGACAGATAGACAGACAGACAGACAGACAGACAGACAGACAGATAGACAGACAGACAGATAGACAGACAGACAGACAGACAGACAGACAGACAGACAGACAGACAGACAGACAGACAGAAAGACAGACAGACAGACAGACAGACAGACAGACAGACAGACAGACAGACAGACAGACAGACAGACAGACAGACAGACAGACAGACAGACAGACAGACAGACAGACAGACAGACAGACAAGGCAGGCGGAAGACAAGAACACCTTTTCAAAGGATAAATTGCATGGTAAAAGCGGATAGAAAAGGTGCAGACAGGACAGATCTCTAGGATTGGACACATCTTTAAACCTGCTCCATCCCTCAATTTCATGTCATTCTCTCAGGCTTCTCAATCGCTGCCCATGTGACTTAGCTCTGCGCCGTTCGCTCCTCGGTCACAGTTGGCAGCATCTCCTTCGTTCACTTCCGCAACTCGATCAGTATTAGCTGTTAGGTCTTTGTTCTGAGCCGGATCGGGCTCAGTCAGGTCTTGGTTCCGCTTCTGCTGCCTGGAAGTCTTGCTGAGTCGCCTCGAGTGTCTGTAGAAATTTTTGAAGTCCAGCTGCCTGCCGAACTCGGCCTCTGTCTTCTGCCTCTCGTAGTTCCAGTTCATCTCTTCGACTGCTCATCAGCCAGGAGGGCGGCAAGTTTGAGTCGAGAGGATTAGTCTTGCGGAAAACTGTTCTGAGACCCCAGTAGCTAGCTAGGATTTTAAAGGAGTGCATCTCAATTGAGGCCAACATGCATATGGATTAATCTCTGACATTTTCTTCTCGATAAGTTTACTCAATTGGTTTTGAACGTCAGATGTTGTTTGTGATTTTCAGCGTCATACAGGATTAACGAAAAGGTTTCTTTTAAGATTTTTATTTAAGTATCGATGGTATGAAACTTATCACTATGGTTCTGTACTTAAAATTCGGTAAATTTCATGTTAGGTACTTTGTAATAGTACTACAAAATAGTACTACAGTACTACATATATAGTACTACAATAGTACTACAAGTACTTTGTAATAGTACTTTGTAATTAACTATAAACTGAGAGATTTATACTCAAATTCGGAGATCTATGCTCAAAGTCGGGGATTTATTCTCAAATTCGGTGAATCTATGCTCAAATTCTGGGATCTACGCTCAGTCATGAGAATCTATACTCAGTCATTGGGATTTGTACTCAGTCATGAGGATCTGAACTCAGTAATGGGGATCTTTACTCAGTTATGGGGATCTGTACTCAATCATGGATGGGAATCTGTACTCAATCATGGGGATCTTTACTCAGTCAAGGGGATATGTACTCAGTCATGAGGATCTGTACTCAGTCATGGGGATCTGTAGTCAGTCATGGGGATCTGTACTCAGTCATGGGGATCTGTACATGGTGATCTGTACTCAATCATGGGGATTTGTACTCAATCATGGGGATCCGTACTCAGTCATGGGGATCTGTACTCAACCATAGTTATCCGTGCTCAATCATGAGGATCTGTATACTCAAATTTATACTCCGGATTCCTTGGCTGCCAATAGACCCTCTCCCAGATGAATAGAAGGATAAACAGGACACCAAATATGGCCGCCACAATTCCCAGATGTTTGTTGCTTGTTGAGAACAGCGACTGGGCGACTTCCACTGCCACCTCGCGGTCGTTTTCCT
>NIVC01000761.1:0-17500 GCA_002269645.1 Macrostomum lignano | reverse complement strand
TGCCATAATGTGTGTAATGAGGTGCCATAATGTGTGTAATGAGGTGCCATAATGTGTGTAATGAGGTGCCGTAAGCAGTTTAGTGAGGTGCCGTAATGTGTGTAATGAGGTGCCATAGTGTGTGTAATGAGGTGACATAATGTGTGTAATGAGGTGTCGTAATGTGTGCAATGAAGTGCTCTATTGTGTGTAATGAGGTGCCGTAATAAGGTGCCGTAATCTGTGTAATAAGGTGCCCTATTGTGTGTAATGAGGTGCCATAATGTGTGTAGTGAGGTGCCATAATGTGTGTAATGGGGTGCCATAATGTGTGTAATGAGGTGCCATAATGTGTGTAATGAGGTGCCGTTAATGTGTGTAATGGGGTGCCATAATGTGTGTAATGGGGTGCCATAATGTGTGTAATGAGGTGCCATAATGTGTGTAATGAGGTGCCGTTAATGTGTGTAATGAGGTGCCATAATGTGTGTAATGAGGTGCCCTATTGTGTGTAATGAGGTGCCATAATGTGTGTAGTGAGGTGCCGTAATGTTTGTAATTAGGTGCCTGAATCGGTGTAATGCACGCTCGTGACAATTAGTAACTTATTAAGGCCACGTGCAATATAGAGTGCGTTGAGCTGAATTCTCCGTTGAGCTCAGTCACGGAGCAGCCGGATCACGGGTGACAGGAGAGTTCACGAGAGAGGAACCACCTGCTCTGTATATGCAGTCTGGGCAGTACTGAGACCTCAACTATCTCCGAGTAGTCACTGTGATCCGAGTGGCATAGCGGAATTACGATTTTATCTACTGTTGAAGTATAACCTCTCGCGGATAGAATCAAGTTAATAATATGCAGTGCATGCTTAGATTTTTAATTGCACCGCTTTGCTACACTGATGTCATGAACTGACACTTATTTTCTACTGTGATCTCAGGAACTGACACTTATTTTCTACTGTGATCTCATGAACTGACACTTATTTTCTACTGTGATCTCAGGAACTGACACTTATTTTCTACTGTGATCTCATGAACTGACACTTATTTTCTACTGTGATCTCATGAACTGACACTTATTTTCTACTGTGATCTCAGGAACTGACACTTATTTTCTACTGTGATCTCATGAACTGACACTTATTTTCTACTGTGATCTCATGAACTGACACTTATTTTCTACTGTGATCTCAGGAACTGACACTTATTTTCCACTGTGATCTCATGAACTGACACTTATTTTCTACTGTGATCTCATGAACTGAAACCATTAGTCAGCTGTGTACGCATGAACTGATACCATTAGTCACCTGTGTACTCATGAACTGATACCATTAGTCAGCTGTGTACTCATGAACTGATACCATTAGTCAGCTGTGTACTCATGAACTGATACCATTAGTCAGCTGTGTACTCATGAACTGATACTATTAGTCACCTGTGTACTCATGAACTGATACTATTAGTCACCTGTGTACTCATGAACTGATACCATTAGTCAGCTGTGTACTCATGAACTGATACTATTAGTCACCTGTGTACTCATGAACTGATACTATTAGTCACCTGTGTACTCATGAACTGATACTATTAGTCACCTGTGTACTCATGAACTGATACTATTAGTCACCTGTGTACTCATGAACTGATACCATTAGTCAGCTGTGTACTCATGAACTGATACTATTAGTCACCTGTGTACTCATGAACTGATACTATTAGTCACCTGTGTACTCATGAACTGATACCATTAGTCAGCTGTGTACTCATGAACTGATACTATTAGTCACCTGTGTACTCATGAACTGATACTATTAGTCACCTGTGTACTCATGAACTGATACTATTAGTCACCTGTGTACTCATGAACTGATACCATTAGTCAGCTGTGTACTCATGAACTGATACCATTAGTCAGCTGTGTACTCATGAACTGATACTATTAGTCACCTGTGTACTCATGAACTGATACCATTAGTCAGCTGTGTACTCATGAACTGATACCATTAGTCAGCTGTGTACTCATGAACTGATACCATTAGTCAGCTGTGTACTCATGAACTGATACCATTAGTCAGCTGTGTACTCATGAACTGATACCATTAGTCACCTGTGCACTCATGAACTGATACCATTGGTCACCTGTGTACTCATGAACTGATACCATTAGTCAGCTGTGTACTCATAAACTGACAATAAATACCAAAATTCCGGCAATTCAGGGTCGGCTTCTATCGCACAGGCAATCAAAACCCAGAAAACACAATTGGGAAATATTTGCACAGGCAAATGGGAGAAATGTGAGACATTAGATGGGGGACGGGGTAGTTAATCATTGAGAGCACAGAGCGCAGCTGCGGTGTTTAATCTGTTAATTGGCAGAGCCCATGCAATCCACAGAACTGAATTCCAGCTCTCAATCTCAAGCGCCTACTTCAGTATTAACTCTCTCTCTCTCTCTCTCTCTCTCTCTCTCTCTCTCTCTCTCTCTCTCTCTCTCTCTCTCTCTCTCTCTCTCTCTCTCTCTCTCTCTCTCTCTTCAGGGCAGGCTAATAAAGAGAGCACACCATCATTGATGGCTGGTGCTGTGAAAAGCTGAGCTAGCTAAACAGAGATCTTGGCTGCGTTGGACAAAACTAATAGGAAAATCTGTCTCCATCTCACCCCTCTTTGTCTCCATCTCACCCCTCTTTGTCTCCATCTCACCCCGCTTTGTCTCCATCTCACCCCTCTTTGTCTCCATCTCACCCCTCTTTGTCTCCATCTCACCCCTCTTTGTCTCCATCTCACCCCTCTTTTTCTCCATCTCACCCCTCTTCGTCTCCATCTCACTCATCATTGTCTCCATCTCACCCTCACTGTCTCCATCTCACCCATCATTGTCTCCATCTCACCCTCACTGTCTCCATCTCACCCCTCTATGTCTCTATCTCACCCTCACTGTCTCCATCTCACCCCTCTTTGTCTCCATCTCACCCCTCTGTCGCCATCTCACCTCTCTCTGTCTCCATCTCACTCATCTGTGTCTCTATCTCACCCTTTCTGTCTCCATCTCACCCTCACTGTCTACATCTCACCCTCTCTGTCTCCATCTCACCCATATTTGTATCCATCTCACCCTCACTGTCTCCATCTCACCCTCACTGTCTCCATCTCACCCATATCTGTCTCCAACTCACCACATCTGTCTACTTCTCATCATCTTCTCGCCCTCTCCCCAGTCTCACCCGGAGTCCTCAGCACGGGGATAAATGAGCTGGCTGGTAAAGCCGAGTGCAGCGGTCCCTGCGTCACGGGGAAGCTCAAGTTGCAGTGGTCCAGCCCGTCCCTCAGCAGAGCGTTCTCATTCGGATAGCGGCGCATGATGAAGCTGACCTGGTTTCCGAGGCAGCCCAGCAGAGCCGGCCTCAGCAGTTCCCACACGACTCCTTCAACGCGGCTGTGAACAAAATCTGAGAATGGCGGATGGCTGAAGTAACCGACTGTCAGGTTCAGCGGCGACATTGTTGCGCTGAGGTGCTGACTGAGAATGGGGATATCGGAACACTTTAATAGCAGCTGTTCCTGTAAGGGAAGGGTGGTCAGTTGACCCCAGCTCTCACTATTGGTCAGCTGGACTGGCTGGCCAACCAATGAGCGAATGGCTTGTTGAGTTGCTGTGCAATATCGATTGACAAAATTCTCTCTTTGTTCAGTCTTGGCGCTGTTCTCTGAATGCTTCTGTGTCTTCTGGCCTGTCTACTTCTCTATCTCCCTCTCTATCTCCCTCTCTATCTCCCTCTCTATCTCCCTCTCTATCTCCCTCTCGATCTCCCTCTCTATCTCCCTCTCTATCTCCCTCTCGATCTCCCTCTCTATCTCATTCTCTCGATCTCCCTCTCGATCTCCCTCTCGATCTCCCTCTCGATCTCCCTCTCGATCTCCCTCTCGATCTCCCTCTCTATCTTCCTCTCTATCTTCCTCTCTATCTTCCTCTCTATCTCCCTCTCTATCTCCCTCTCTATCTCCTCCCTCTCGATCTCCCTCTCTATCTCCCTCTCTATCTTCCTCTCTATCTCCCTCTCTATCTCCCTCTCTATCTCCCATCTCCCTCTCTATCTCCCTCTCTATCTTCCTCTCTATCTCCCTCTCTATCTCCCTCTCTATCTCCTCCCTCTCGATCTCCCTCTCTATCTCCCTCTCTATCTCCCTCTCCATCTCCCTCTCCATCTCCCTCTCTATCTTCCTCTCTATCTCCCTCTCTATCTCCCTCTCTATCTCCCTCTCTATCTCCTCCCTCTCGATCTCCCTCTCTATCTCCCTCTCTATCTCCCTCTCGATCTCCCTCTCTATCTCCCTCTCTATCTCCCTCTCTATCTCCCTCTCTATCTCCCTCTCCATCTCCCTCTCCATCTCCCTCTCCATCTCCCTCTCTATCTCCCTCTCTATCTCCCTCTCTATCTCCCTCACTATCTCCCTCTCTATCTCCCTCTCTATCTCCCTCTCTATCTCCCTCTCCCTCTCGATCTCCCTCTCTATCTCCCTCTCTATCTCCCTCTCTATCTCCCTCTCTATCTCCCTCTCTATCTCCCTCTCTATCTCCCTCTCTATCTCCCTCTCTATCTCCCTCTCTATCTCCCTCTCTATCTCCCTCTCTATCTCCCTCTCTATCTCCCTCTCTATCTCCCTCCCTATCTCCCTCTCTATCTCCCTCTCTATCTCCCTCTCTATCTCCCATCTCCCTCTCTATCTCCCTCTCTATCCAACTCTCTACCCCCTCCATATCTGCTTTTCAGTCTTCCTCTCTAACTCCTATAATTTCCTCCAAAGCAAATCCCAGTGCACGTCGCAACCTAGAAAACTGAAAAATCGAAAATTGTCGCCGAGACTTTTCTGTTCCACTTTGTCGCACTTTTGCACCTTTGCAGCACCTGGAACTGCCAAGGTTGCCACGCGAATTCTTGTCCTAATGAAAAATATAATCCGCAGTCCGCAGAACTGACTGCGGAAACCTTGGAAAATTAACAGTCTAAGCACGTGTTCTACTTCCTTCTTCCCTTGTTCCTCTTCTAGAAGAAGAGATTTTATTTCCTCCATAAAGGTGCGAAACCTGCAAATCCAGGACAGCTGTTTCTGAGGTCGGAGTCGAAACAATCAAATCTGCTTCAGGTGCAGATCAGCTCAGCGGTGAACTCAGCCAGCCAGGGTGCCCGCAGCATCCCTGAAAATATTCATTTTTTGGGCATTAAACTGAGCTTTTTTTAGTCACTTGAGCTTTTTTTAGTTCAATAATATTTTTAGACAGTAAATTTTAGGGCTCAGGCAGAATGTTTTGAGTAGGTTATTTACTGTGTTATATTTTTGGAAATTCCTGTGAGCTTGTGAATGGGTTCTCTGTTTGTGTCTCCCTCAGTGTCCAGATCCCCAAACACTGAACACCTATTTTATAAATGGCTATACGAATCGCGGAATGGACACTGGAACTGTAAATTAAGTATTTTTAATTACAATTCTGTCAAGCACTGCTCTTTCAGTTGATTTTTATTTGCGTGGTGCAAATAAGATTGGTAACTATGAGGGGATTATGCTTATGCTGAGTTAAACTGTAAACATTTTAGTGTTGAATATTGTACTGAGAATTGTTGAAGGTTGAAGGAGAGAGAGAGAGAGAGAGAGAGAGAGAGAGGAGAGAGAGAGAGAGAGAGAGAGAGAGAGAGAGGGAGATAGACAGAGGGAGAGAGAGAGGAGAGAGAGGGAGAGAGGGAAGAGAGAGAGAGAGAGGGAGAGAGAGGGAGAGAGAGAGGGAGAGAGAGGGAGAGAGAGGGAGAGAGAGAGAGGGAGAGAGAGGGAGAGAGAGAGGGAGAGAGAGGGAGAGAGGGGAGAGAGAGAGAGAGAGAGGGAGAGAGAGGGAGAGAGAGAGGGAGAACGATGGGGGGGGGAGAGGGAGAGAGAGACAGAGAGACCATTAAAGACAGGACGAGTGAAAGGGTGAAGAGTGAAGAGAGTGAAGCGCAGGTACCAAAGTCAAAGGTGTCAGAGTCAGCTGCCTGTAGCCAGGACATTGCACTGCACAGAGCCAGTGCAATTATGCCTCAGCTGGCTACTAGAAAAAAGCTCTGCTCGTAACTAATAAAGCATTAGTATTTTACAGACAGTAGCAATGGAAGGAAATTCCTTCATAAATGCTGCTACCAAATTCTCTATAGCAAGATTGATAACAGAGTCTGCAGAAATGTTCTAGCAACCTACATCATGTCTGTTTGGTCAACCGAATATTTTAAAAGTACGCCACGACAGCAAAATACGCCGCGCATTAGTTTAGACGGGTATCCGAAACCCGCGTTGGAATTTCTATGGGCGAACTAATTATTTCTGACGGGTAACTTTTTAACTGATGATTCACAATTACGAGCGCGGTTAGAATATATTTTTGTTTACATTTGCCTTTAGTTCTACTGATAGTAGCTAGAAAGCATATTTTCATTTGAAAATATTGTGATGTGATCTGGAATAGAGAATTTAGATGACAGCAACTGCTGATTTGCTACGAGTACTTCAGACAGGAGTGTCACCTGTGTGTTAGACAGCAGTGTCACCTGTGTGTTAGACAGCAGTGTCACCTGTATGTTAGACAGCAGTGTCACCTGTGTGTTAGACAGCAGTGTCACCTGTATGTTAGACAGCAGTGTCACCTGTATGTTAGACAGCAGTGTCACCTGTGTGTTAGACAGCAGTGTCACCTGTATGTTAGATAGCAGTGTCACCTGTGTGTTAGACAGCAGTGTCACCTGTGTGTTAGACAGCAGTGTCACCTGTTATACAAGAGTGCAACCTGTTAGACAGCAGTGTCACCTGTGTGCCAATCAAATGACAAACTCATTAAATAAACTGACACAACAGCTCGCAAAACAAGTTCTCTAAACAGTCTAACAACCTGTTCAAAGTTAAACATAAAATGGCCTTGGCGCCACTCGCAGTGGCAAGATCTGCATTGGAAAGGTTAAATCCAGCTATCAGATACAATCCAACGCAAGGTTTTACAACTTTAACCCAGTTTGTGCGCAACCCAATCAAGATACGATAAGGTAGCTAGCTTAAATAGAGCTTCTAAACTCAATAATCACCTGTACAAACGTAGAATTTCTTTAAAGATTTCGCAGGCTATGACAAAAAAATGTCAGTCGTTCGAGTTGAAGAGAACGGCCTCGTGTATCGAAATGCCACAATGGCCGACACGGAGGCTGTCTGGCAGCTCATGGTGGCCGAGTTTTACCCCCGAACTGAGCTGTGCTGCTGCTTGAGAATGCGAATACCGCAGGATGTGGAGATTCTGCACACCCTGCTGCCGGCAATTATCCGCCATGGGGTGTCCCTGGTTGTCGAGGACTCTGCTTCAGGGTGAGACAGCAGACTCAGGTGTTTGTAGCCTCAGGTGTTTATAGCCTCAGGTGTTTGTAGCCTCAGGTGTTTATAGCCTCAGGTGTTTGTAGCCTCAGGTGTTTGTAGCCTCAGGTGTTTATAGCCTCAGGTGTTTGTAGCCTCAGGTGTTTGTAGCCTCAGGTGTTTGTAGCCTCAGGTGTTTATAGCCTCAGGTGTTTGTAGCCTCAGGTGTTTATAGCCTCAGGTGTTTGTAGCATCAGGTGTTTGTAGCCTCAGGTGTTTGTAGCCTCAGGTGTTTGTAGCCTCAGGTGTTTGTAGCCTCAGGTGTTTATAGCCTCAGGTGTTTGTAGCCTCAGGTGTTTGTAGCCTCAGGTGTTTATAGCCTCAGGTGTTTGTAGCCTCAGGTGTTTGTAGCCTCAGGTGTTTGTAGCCTCAGGTGTTTGTATCCTCAGGTGTTTGTAGCCTCAGGTGTTTGTATCCTCAGGTGTTTGTAGCCTCAGGTGTTTGTATCCTCAGGTGTTTGTAGCCTGAAGTGTTTGTAGCCTCAGGTGTTTGTAGCCTCAGGTGTTTGTAGCCTCAGGTGTTTGTAGCCTCAGGTGTTTGTAGCCTCAGGTGTTCTTGTAAACTCAGTTGTTCAGCTTCAACCTTCAACTAAACTGGTTCAGAAAACTGGTCGCTGCTCGACCAACAACGGTGGAGCAGCTGACGGAGCAGTGTCAGTCGCGTCATCCCCTGCTGACAGACTCAAATCTGGCGGCCGCCTACTCAAAGTGCAGCGCTGTGTACCGGATGTTCGACCATCTGTCCTGCAGTGTCGATCTGGCCAAGCTGTACAAAGTTGATCGAGCGATTTCCTTCAAGTTCCTCGTGGTCGCCGAGTCGCATTCGCGGAGAGGCATCGGCAAGAGGCTGGTTGAGCTGTCGCTTGAGCTGGCCGCGAGAATAGCGATCCCCCTGGCAACCACTTGCACCGCCAGTCGATACTCGGAGCGAATCTACTCGTCGATGGACTTCGATCTGTTGAGCACGCTGAGACTCAGCGAGTTCGTTGACCCGGTGACGGGAGGCAGGCCGTTCGCTTTAATTGATGAAGCTGAGCTGAGAGATGCTGTGCTCTATGCTAAGAGAATTAATTTTATCGATTAGCGCATTAACTTTAATGATTTCTATAAGTAGTATATGATGC
Organism: Macrostomum lignano; assembly: GCA_002269645.1. Lineage (NCBI taxonomy): Eukaryota > Metazoa > Platyhelminthes > Macrostomidae > Macrostomum > Macrostomum lignano. The sequence continues at coordinate 8,974 of NIVC01000761.1, read as the reverse complement.
TTCTTAATGTCAAAAATATGTTTTTTAAACAAGTAACTGAAATCTGAAGTGATTTCCTCTTACAGGTATCACCTGTTGGACACAGGTATCACGTATGTTAAGACACAGGTATCACATGTTAAGACACAGGTATTACATGTTAAGACACAGGTATCTCATGTTAAAACACAGGTATCTCATGTTAAGACACAGGTATCACATGTTAAGACACAGGTATCTCATGTTAAAACACAGGTATCTCATGTTAAGACACAAGTATCACATGTTAAGACGCATATATTTCATGTTAATACACAGGTATCACCTGTCAGACACAGATTTCATCTTTTGGCCACAGATATTACACCGATTAGGACACATATTGGCACACATATTTGGTAGCAAAGGCGTTTGAAAAGCTTTTTGGTGTCGGGCTGGGGTTGGAGTCTGCATTCTGTGCCTGCATCAAATAAATTCGCTCTGTTAAAATGCTCGGAAGTCTCGTGTCGAGTAGGTTGAAGAGAATTTTGTAAATATCGTCTCGTATGTGGCAGTTGCTTGTAGTTGTATGCAAGGTTTTGAAGAATTTAAGCCATTAATCTTGAGGTCATTCGTACTTTGATATTATCTCTGGCTCGCAGTGGAGAATGCTATACCGGTAGATTCAGTCGGACACTGTGTCAGTCAGTTTAGCGCGCTCCGTTCGTTCTGGTTGCCTCAGCCCCTTGGGGAAGGGCAGGAAAGGTACGTTAGAATATGAATTCCTCTCTTTCCTTTCCCGTCTCCCACACCCCAAGTCCAATCTACACGTAGCGCTCTCTCTCTCCCCTCCGCGCGCTCTCGTCTCGAGCCTCTCAGGTCGGGCAGCTCCCCCCCCGGCCACACACTGGTTGCACTGCCCACTGCCCAACCACCCCATTGCAAATCTAATCTGCCTCCCTCACCCACTTCACCCTTAGAATAAAACCTCCATTTGATTTGCCTCGATATTAACTTCTGTAGTTTCTAAGAAAGACATTTATTATTAAGACACTAATACCAGATGAAGAAGATCTTCAACCGCCAAGCGGACGGTCTGGTGTATCGAACGGCCACTCCAGCTGACGCCGAGCCGGTCTGGAAGCTGATGGCCACTCAGTTTCACCCGAGAACCGCCCTCTGCCCCTTCCTAGGCATGGACTTCCCAGCTGACGTTGAGTTTGATCGCTTGGATGTGCTGAACATCCTGGATGAGGGCGTGTCGCTGCTGGTGGAGGACCCGGCCACTGGACAGGTCATCGGCGCGAGGCTGTCGTCCATCGAGCGTCGCGAAGACGGCAACCAGAAGCATCCGCTAGTGGCTGACCCGGAACAGGCGGCCAAATATCCGAAGTACAGCATCATCTTCCGGATGTTCGACCAGCTCACTGGTGACATCGACCTGTTCCAGCGGTACAACGCCGACACCGTGATGGCCTTCAAATTCCTCGTGGTGAGCGACAGCCACGCGGGCCGCGGCATCGCCAAGAGACTGGTGCAGTTCTCCCTGGAGGTCGCCAAGGACTGGCAGTTGCAGGTGACCTCTGTCATCACCGGCAACAAGTACTCAGAACGAATCTACGATGGTCTAAAATTCGACAGACTCAACGTGCTGCACATTCCTGACTTTGTTGATCCAGTTGATGGCAGCCGGCCGTTTGAGAAGCTGCAAGCTGACGACCTCGAGAATGTGGCGCTGTACGCCAAGAAGCTGTGACTTCGCGAAAAAGCCTCGTACACGCTCGTTGTCAACGATTTTTCATAAATGTTTCCACCGAACACATATCGGTGTTCCTACTGAGTTTTCTCCGCGCAAATTTGTCTGTGCGCGGTTGATCTGTTCAAAAATTCATCAGTTTATGCGATTCCACGTTTGATAATTAACGAAAAATACAGTCAGCTCCGATGTAGAACAAAGAGCTTCATCTGCAGTTTCATTTCGTTTCGAGTAGATTCGAAAACTAATTAATAGGGAACAGGAAATCTGTTCCTGCTGAAATTATATCCTGCCATCAAAGAAATATTCATCCGAAACTCACTCTGACGCTCCTGGCTAGGGGATGCTGTGGATGGAAACTTAGCAAATTAGAAATCAGGTTGAGAAGCAGTCAAACCAGAGTTATTTTCTTATTCTGAATAATTTATCACGCCCCCACAGAGACGCTGTTTTACCTTCAGGAAGCAGCTAGGTTGTTATTCCAGTGCTTTCTGTCCCTTACGGGATACCAAGATTTCCGGACCCGGGACCTTGGTTGCTGGGCCACCCCACCAGATCCTCAGTTACTGGGCCAGCCTTCCAGGTTCTTTAGTTGCTGGGCCAGTCTCCCAGATCCTCAGTTGCTGAGCCAGCCTCCCAGATCCTCAGTTGCTGGGCCAGCCTCCCAGATCCTCAGTTGCTGGGCCAGCCTCCCAGATCCCCAGTTGCTGGGCCAGCCTCCCAGATGCTCAGTTGCTGGGCCAGCCTCTCAGATGCTCAGTTGCTGGGCCAGCCTCCCAGATCCTCAGTTGCTGGGCCAGCCTCCCAGAGTGTCAGTTGCTGGGCCAGCCTCCCAGATCCTCAGTTGCTGAGCCAGCCTCCCAGATGCTCAGTTGCTGAGCCAGCCTCCCAGATCCTCAGCTGCTGGGCCAGCCTCCCAGATCCTCAGTTGCTGAGCCAGCCTCCCAGATCCTCAGTTGCTAGGCCAGCCTCCCAGATCCTCAGTTGCTGGACCAGCCTCCCAGAGTGTCAGTTGCTGGGCCAGCCTCCCAGATCCCCAGTTGCTGGGCCAGCCTCCCAGATCCTCAGTTGCTGGGCCAGCCTCCCAGATCCCCAGTTGCTGGGCCAGCCTCCCAGATGCTCAGTTGCTGGGCCAGCCTCTCAGATGCTCAGTTGCTGGGCCAGCCTCCCAGATCCTCAGTTGCTGGGCCAGCCTCCCAGATGCTCAGTTGCTGGGCCAGCCTCCCAGATCCTCAGTTGCTGAGCCAGCCTCCCAGATGCTCAGTTGCTGAGCCAGCCTCCCAGATCCTCAGTTGCTGGGCCAGCCTCCCAGATCCTCAGTTGCTGAGCCAGCCTCTCAGATCCTCAGTTGCTGGGCCAGCCTCCCAGATCCTCAGTTGCTGGACCAGCCTCCCAGAGTGTCAGTTGCTGGGCCAGCCTCCCAGATCCTCAGTTGCTGAGCCAGCCTCCCAGATGCTCAGTTGCTGAGCCAGCCTCCCAGATCCTCAGTTGCTGAGCTAGCCTCCCAGATCCTCAGTTGCTGGGCCAGCCTCCCAGATCCTCAGTTGCTGAGCCAGCCTCCCAGATCCTCAGTTGCTGAGCCAGCCTCCCAGATCCTCAGTTGCTGGGCCAGCCTCCCAGATCCTCAGATGCTGAGGCCAGCCTCCCAGATCCTCAGTTGCTGGGCCAGCCTCCCAGATCCTCAGTTGCTGGGCCAGCCTCCCAGATCCTCAGTTGCTGGGCCAGCCTCCCAGATCCTCAGTTGCTGGGCCAGCCTCGCAGATCCTCAGTTGCTGTGCCTCTGTACAGTCCCAGACCCTCAGACTATTTATAATTACTCAATTTCACACACCTAAAGCACAGTTTTTCAGTTCTCAGCACGTGTGTAAACTTCGGCAGAGCCAGCAAGGCACACTGAAAGCAACTACTCAAGTAGACTGTTTACGCTCCGAGTGGACTGAAACCCCTTAAAGCTTAAGCAATAAAATTGAGTAAACAAAATAGCTCTGCTCACATCAGCAGCTCCCGAGACCCAACAGACAGACAATTAGCTCAGGACAGAAAGCCAGACTGAGTTTCGCTCCATATTCTAAACTGCGTTCTGTCATCAAGATGAAACAAAATTAGCTGACAAAACAGAAAGATGTCTGAGTGAGCACACGCAACTAAGATTAAAAAAACTGATTTAAGACAGTATAACAAAGTGTATTTTTAAATCAAAAAACTACAACCAAGATTAAATGATTAATCATCGAAAATACCCTTATTGTTTAGGCTGAGATGAACTTTAAACGTTAATAGGCGACGAAAATTAGAATTTTCTGGTTTAATCTGTTGACTCGTGAACGGGTGCTAAGATTTACTAAGAATATTAAAACAAAACTTACGATATCGGGTAGAAAATAAAATTATTATATATGGTCACAACAAAATGGCATTCAAAGTTCGATGTTGGAAAACGTCGACAGAAAAGAATAAACTCAACTTTTTTTGTATTCATTTTTCCGAGTTTTTGTTTTAAATAGCATACATGTAGTTTGTTTAAAAACTGTTCAACTTTTGGCGGTTATTCAAAAATCGAACGGCGTTCCGTTCTGGTAGCGCCGGCCGCTCGCTTCACCCGGATTGCGGGCCAGATAGTCCTCCAGCTCCGCGCGGCTGCGGAACAGGTTCACCACGAAGGGTGAACCGGGGACGTGAGCTCCTGACCAGCGAATGTGAATCTGGTACTCTCCGGCCTCGCTCGGATCGTAGTGGCACATGATGGTGCGGTCTTTCTGGTACTCACGCTCCATCTCCACGTGGAAGGCGCCTTTAGAGTAGAAAGGTTTTTGAATGCGTGAACTCAAACAAAATCTGCTTTGATTCACATTGTGCTTGATTCACATTGTGCTTTGATTCACATTGTGCTTTGATTCACATTGTGCTTTGATTCACATTGTGATTGATTCCCATTCTGATTGATTTACATTGTGCCTTGATTCACATTGCGATTGATTCGAGTTGTGATTGATTCACATTGCGCTTTGATTCACATTGTGCTTTGATTCACATTGTGCTTTTTTCCACATTGTGCTTTGATTCACATTGTGCTTTGATTCATATTGTGCTTTGATTCACATTGCGATTGATTCAAATTGTGATTGATTCTCATTGTGATTGATTTACATTGTGATTGATTCACATCGTGATTGATTCCCATTGTGATTGATTCACATCGTGATTGATTTACATCGTGATTGATTTACATTGTGATTGATTCACATCGTGATTGATTCCCATTGTGATTGATTCACATCGTGATTGATTTACATTGTGATTGATTCACATCGTGATTGATTCCCATTGTGATTGATTCACATTGTGCTTTGATTCACATTGTGCTTTGATTCATATTGTAATAAATTCATATTGTGATATATTCACAAAAATAAGGGTATTCGCTCTGCTTGATTCACAACACGACCAAAGACTCACACAGTCTCGTTCACCAACTCACCTCGCGGTCCTCGAATCCTGACGGTGAGCTGCCCGGCTCCCGCCCCTTGGTCTCGCACACGAACCGGCTCTCGAAGCTGTCAATCACGCCGTGCTCGATGCCCGGCCCGAACACCCTCACCTTGCTGGCGTCGGGCGCGGGGGATACGCGAAGACTGAACGGCGAGCCCGGGACCTGCTCGCCGTTGTACTCAATCACCAGCACGTGCTTGCCGGGCTCCTGTGGTCGAACGCTCAGAGTGTACGCGCAATCTTGATGGTCGAACAGTTCGCAGAAGGCCGGCTTGTTTGGGCCGTGGCAGCGGGCGGTGAGGTCACCGGGGCCGGCTCGACGCGTGTCGATGGTGGCCTTGATCTCCTGGCCGATGACGCCCTGACGGAGGCCTTCGCCGCTGGTTTAGTTAGTGACAGGTTGGGTGTGTTATTCAAGCAGTCACTGGGTATCTAATAGGAGAAGTCACTGAGTATCTAACTGGAGCAGTCACTGAGTATTAATAGGAGAAGTCACTGGGTATCTAATTAAAGCAGTCACTGGGTGTCTAATTAAAGCAGTCACTGGGTATCTAATTAAAGCAGTCACTGGGTGTCTAATTAATGCAGTCACTGGGTATCTAACGGGGTAAACCAACCTGCAGACAATCCTGTTGGCTTCCGACTGGCCCAGCACCTGCACGGTGAACGGGCTGCCCCTCAGCGGCCTGTCGACCCAGTTGATGTGCAGCAGGTACGCCCCCGGCTTGTGTGGCGTATAAGTGCACTTGTACTTGTCATCGCCGATGCTGCGGCATTGAACCTCAACTTGGCCGCCGCTGGATTCGGCTGATGTCATCCTGATAGCAGGCCGGCCCCTGCCAGCTTGGCTACCGTCCACCAGAAAGGCCGCCTCCTCCTTGACGCGGGCCTCTTTTAGACCGCGACCGCTGAGCACCACCTTGGTGTTGTCGGTCTCCTGCTCTTCCAGCTCGGCGTTGCCTCGGAATGGCGTGTTGGGCACTGGCTTGTCCCCGAACCAGACTCGAACCTGCGGATTGGTACCCAGCAAAGTAAGTGAATAATATTTGGCGACAGAGACAAGTCAGACACTCGTAGCCAGGGGAAGGCAAGGGGCCGCGGTCTTCATTCCCTATCCCGACCGGCTAATTAGGCTAGTGCTGACGCCTCTGGTGCTGGAGCAATGGGATCTACATGCTGTGGCTATAAGCCAAGCCAAGTCGAACCATAGACAAAATGGTTCCCAGCACACCGTACGCTTCTACGCGTAATGAGAGCAAGTTAGGCTTGCAGAAAAATAAATAAATAAAAAAAGCAAGAGCCGAAGATCGGCTAGTTAATTTAAGTTCAAGACTTGTTCATTTGATTTATCATTAAACAAACAAAAGACACAACACTACATCAACCCACCTGATGATCTCCTGGCGTCGTGGGCGTGAACTCCAACGAGTCGCCGTGTACCGAGCAATTCAATGGCTCCCTCGAAGGCCCGGTGACTTCGGCGCTCAGCCGGCCTGGTCCGGCGCGGGAGACGTCGAACACAATGCGATGCAGCCGACCTACGAGTAGCGGAGGCAGCTGGCTAGTCCCCGGCGTCTGCGGGCCGCCTGACAGACAGCTAATGGAGTTCAGATCTATTACTATCGCTGGAAGGGGCTGCCCGGTACAGGCTCGTCATTCCAGCGGACCTGGACCGAGTGATGGCCGACCTCGCCAGGCGTGTAGGACACGCGATACTGACCGTTTGCATCGGCTCCATGTGGCAGGATGTTATAGTGGTTGGGCCTGTTTATGAGAGGGAATTTTTATTGAAAACCAGTCAACTGTGTTTTATTTTTGAGGTCAGGTGATATTTGGAATTGATGGACATGTTAGCTAAGGTCGGGTGACGTTTGGAGTTGGTAGACGTGTTGTCTAAGGTCGAATGACGTTTGGAGTTGGTGGACGTGTTGTCTGAGGTCGGTGACGTTTGGAGTTGGTGGACGTGTTAGCTAAGGTCGGGTGACGTTTGGAGTTGGTAAACGTGTTGTCTGAGGTCGAATGACGTTTGGAGTTGGTGGACGTGTTGTCTGAGGTCGGTGACGTTTGGAGTTGGTGGACGTGTTAGCTAAGGTCGGATGACGTTTGGAGTTGGTGAACGTGTTGTCTGAGGTCGAATGACGTTTGGAGTTGGTGGACGTGTTGTCTGAGGTCGGGTGACGGTTGGAGTCTTTGCACGCGTTTTTTGCCTTCATGAGAACAGCACGACACTCAAAAGATACGCACCGTCAACTTGCACAAACAGGTCGCCTCGCTGGCCTTTCGGGTCGACGAAGAAATGTGTCGGCTGGTTCAGCAACGCTTCGACAAGGCCTTCGCCGTGAGCCACGGCCATCTCCGGACTGCGGGCCACCTGCTGCAGCGGGCAACCTTCAACTTCGGCTCCGTTGAAAAACAGTGTCAGCTCGTGAATTCCGATCTCGCAGGCACGTAGTCAAATCTGATGACGCCAGATTGCCCGGAAGGCACCTCCTGAAAGTGGTAGGATGATTGTGAAGCCCTTTTAGATTATTTGATCCAATTCATCATTGAACCAAGCCAATAATAAAAAAATAAATTCAATCACACACCTGAACAGCTAGGTGGCTACCAGACGGAGGCACCACCTTCAGCTGCAGCGGAGCTTCGCCAGCCTCAGTGAGGTCGACGCTGACTGTAGCCGGTCGCGTGATGGTAACTCGGTCCTCGTAGGTAATCTTCAGCCGGCTTGGATCGTAGACGTTCACGGTGAACGGGCTGCCTTTGATTGGCTGGCCGCCGTAGCTCATCTCCACGTGGTGCGGCCCGGCCTCCAGCGGCGTGAAATGGACGTGGAACTCGCCGCTGTCGCGCTGGTTGGACACGCGGTTGGGCAGGATCCGCGGGACGGGGCTGCGGGGTGGTGTGTTTTCTTTCGATGTGAGATTATAAATACCTGAAGAGCATTTAGTACCCTACTGCTGCTAAGCCCTAGTCCTATGGGATCACTGTATGTGTGCGCGTGTGCGTCAGAATATTCCGGCTACTAAACGAGACTCGAACCTCGGACCACTGCAGCCAGCCGATCCGGCTGCACATTTAACTGGTAGCCGTCCAGTCTGGTGCCAAAACGAAGGCGCGTCTCTACACAGCACGGCACCCAGGGGAACGAGGTGGGCACCAGCTGGTTAAGAATGTCCAGTTCCGACATCACGTGTACCATGATGGGGCACTCTGGAAGGAGAAGTTGATGGGGGTTGCTGCTTGCGCCGGAACGAGACCATAAGATTGAAATACAGACCGTTGGACGGACAGACAGAAAGACAGACAGCAGACAGACAGACAGACAGACAGACAGACAGACAGATAGACAGACAGACAGACAGACAGACAGACAGACAGACAGACAGACAGACAGACAGACAGACAGACAGACAGACAGACAGACAGACAGACAGGCAGACAGACAAGATGGGTACATAAGAATCTTCTTACGCTGCAACGACTGTTCATTAAAGAACACCTCAAAGACATGCTGCTGCCCATCCTGCGGCACAAAGGTGTACTCCACCACATTGGAACTCTTGGTGCGATAGTCCAAAGGCACGCCCGCCTCTGATTCGGCCATAGAGCTCGCCTTCTTGTCCTTCAGAGCCTTGTAGTCGCTCAGCGGCAGAACAAAAGGACAAATCTCGGATACTCCGTCGCCACTGGCTCCTTCGGCACTGATCTCGAAACGCATCCGTTGACCGACGATGCCCACCTGGAGTTGAGTTGGTTGCAATTAACAGGCAT
>NIVC01000760.1:115000-129971 GCA_002269645.1 Macrostomum lignano | reverse complement strand
GCAAAGACAATGCACGCCCAAATTTTTGGGTGTATACTACATGATCTGAAGTGTGGTATATGATCCGAATTCTGAACTATGGCCCAATTCTAGGAACTCACAGCTTTCCTTGCCCCTCACATTGAAAGTGAAAACATTTATCTTAACTTTAGCCCCACCACAATGCCAAGGTGCATGTGGCGTCAAAACTCTGTTGTTTAAGTCCCCGACCCCAGGAACTTGAGAGCTCCACTGCATTGAAAGTGAAAACATTCATATTAACTTTAGCCCCCCCCACCACCACAGTATGATACTAGCAAGTCACGGGAGCCTCAACAGCATCCCTAACAATGCCAGTCATATTAATAATAAATTTGAAACGAATTGACTAGATTTAGAAAGCCATAGCAAAAGTAGGCATGGGTGGACTAAATTTGTTATTGACCATAGTCAATAGGAAAAACTTACAGCTGCCATGTCACGTCACTGTGATACTTATAATTGTAAAGCAATGAGATACAGGATCGAATGCTACTATTTTGGCAAAATTACAAGAGCTGACAGTGCCAGAATGTAGCTATGCGCACTTGATTAACCGGATAGAAAAAAATTCACGGGCAATGCTTGCGTTTAAAAAACGATATAGTTTATTGCACTTTTTACTGACAAGGTTAAAATAAATAACAAAAAAATAACATAACTCTATGCTAGGCAAAATATTATTAACAAATGTGTTGATTATTTTGCCATGCTTTACTTAAATATAGACAAGAATTTAGTTTCTGTTGTTATAAAACAGAGTAAAAATTCAAACAAAAGATTGCTAAACATTAAAAACTGTGGCCTTTTTCAGGTTTTAATATCAAAATATGAATTTAGAAGTTTCTTATCATTATAAAAAGGTCATTTTACATTTTGTTTCATTGCACCATATGTTAGCTCAAATTTGTGCAACGACTCTTATATCAACGCTGTGTATATTTAAAAAACTTAGACCTAGGCCTAGTAAAAAAATCGTCAGATCTGCTGAAATATGTCAATCTTTGTAACTAGGCTCCCTACTCGAAATTTAATTAAATCCATTTGCATTGGTCTAATTCATGTTAAGTAAATTTAAAGACTAATAATTTCATTGCCTCAGCCCTTTTTCTCTAGTTTAGTAAGAAATTTGATTAGACCTAGCTTAGCCTAAGCCAAGCCAACCTTGACGCAATTTTTTTTAATAGGTCTTTTTACTTTAGCTTAGGCTTAATTTAAACATGATGAATTCTACTCCAGCTAATAAGCTATTTGCTGGTATGAGATATTATGTCATTTCATGTTCAGACTCAGATAAGTTGGTAAGTTTTGCATTCCTGTTGTCTTTTTGTTGATTATTAGACTTTTAAATTTTTTTGGTCATGTACAAAATTCGTCAAATTGTTTTGTTGGCTTAAGTTGCTGTCTGTTTAAGTAATTATTAGGCCTGATATAGCTTTAGACAAAAAAGATTTTAAAATTAAAGAAACTTATATTAAAAAGTATAAAAAATGAGTTTCTTTTTCTTGACCCAGCCTAGTCCCATGTCAGGGTGAAATTTATCCCAAAACAAATAATGCATTCTATGTATGAGAAAAATAAAGAATTAAATGCTCTTGCCTATAAAAGTTTATTTTTTGGTCCTAAGGAAGCTTTGTAAATAAATATTAGTGCTAATATTATCCCATTGTTAAACATCTTTAAATAGCTACAATAGTCAATATGCACTTTTAGAAAAAATCCACTGGCACTTTTCTGTGTACCTTTCTTGGTCAAAATTTTTTGTGTCTACTTGTTGTATGAAATATACCCTGTTTCTTGACAAATATTTATTATTACTTATTAAAATTTATGTGATTTAAAATTAAATAGACATTAAATAATTCTGTTAGGCCCTAGTGTTAGCATTTAAGAAAATTAATCTACTTATCTAATTTTTAGCATATATTTATATCATAATTATTTTGCATCAAAACTTTATCATATTTATAAGTTATTAAAACCCATGAATTTTAAACCTGCTAAATTCCAATTCATCTTTTCTCTTTTTTCTCCTTTCTTATCTTCCATTTTTTGCCTTTTTTATCTTTTTCATCTTATCTATTCTTCTCTCTTATCTTCTTGTCCCTCTTCTTTCTCTTTCTTTCTTCTCTTCTCTCTGGTCTCAGTTCTCTTATCTCTCATCTTATCATGCTTGGGTGCAACCTTGGGATTCACCTGGCCATTTCTATTGGCAACATATACATGTAAGTCACTATTGGACAGAATAGTAGTCACGTGACTGCTCTTAGCCAATAGCAACTTACATGTCTGTGTTGCCAATAGAAATGGCTGGGTGATTCCCAAAGTTGCGCATGTATGCATCTTATCTTTTCTTTTTCCTTTCCTTTATTATTTTCTCTTAAATCTCTCAAGTCTTCTTTATTTTCTTTCCTTTCTTCTCTCTTCTCTCTTTTCTCTCTTTTCTCTTTCTCTTCTCTTTACTTTCTCCCATCCCTATTCTCCTTTTTCCTCTTCCTTTCTCCCTTTCCCCTTTCTCTCTCTTTGTCTCTCTTCTCTGCTCTCACAAATTTCTTTTCTACCCTCTCTCCTTTTGTCTTTATAATCTCTTTTCACTGTTCTTTTTACTCTTGCATCTCTTGTTTTTATTTTTACTTGTCTATTAATTTACTTATATGTTGGTATTAACCTTTATTTTTCTAATACTTTTTAAATAAGCATCACTATTACATTTCTTGTCTATTTACTCCTGTCTTTGTTCTCTTCTTTTTCCTTTTTTCTTTTCTTCTTCTCTTCCTTCTCTATTGTTCTTTTTAGCTCTTTAGCTCTTTCTCTATTCACTTTTCTTTTCTCTCTCTACTCTCCTCTCTTGTCTCCTTTATCTCTTATCTTTAATTTTTTTATTTAGTTTTATCTCTTTTCTATATAACCTTATCTCTTCTCTCTTCTCTTTCTCTCTCATTTTCCCTTTCTCTTCTTTTCTCTTTCCTCTCTGATCTCCTATCTCATCACTCCTCTCTTAGTCCTATCTTATCTTTCCTTTCTTCTTTCTGCTTACTTATCTCCATTTTCTAATCTCTACTTCTTCTTTTCTTATCTCTCCTCTCCTCTTCTTCTTATCTCTATTCTCTTTTCTCACTTCTCACACTCCTCTTTTCTCTTACCCCTTATTCTCTCCTTTCTCTTATTTTTCTTTCCCCCTTTTCCCACATACATGCACAACTTTGGGAATCACCTGGCCGTTTCTATTGGCAACACATACATGTAAGTCGCTATTGGCTGAGAGCAGTCACGTGACTACTATTCTGTCCAATAGCGACTTACATGTGTGTGTTGCCAATAGAAACGGCCGAGTGAATCCCAAGGTTGCGCCCAAGCATGTTTTCCCACCTCACTCTCTTTGTCGTCACCCCTTATCCCTTGTTTCTCTTTTTTATCTTCTATCTTTTCTCTTATCCTTTCTCTCGCCTCTCCTCTGAAGCTAGAGCTAAGCAAGATTTTTCTGGCATTTGATGTTAAAGTCTGCCAATCACTGTTTCAAAAGCCAGTGTGTAGAACATAGTACTCTCATGATTGTTCTTATGCTTTGATCATGTAATCTTTCTAGCTAATTTGCAGCCCTGAGAAAAAGTTGCATATCTTCAGATCTATTGTAGTAGTCTACATCAGTCTAACAACCAAGACAATGCACATTTCTTAAGAGGCCATTTAAATTTTAGAGTATCTTTGGGTAAAACTTGATGTTGAAATTTCCATGGTGTCACTTGTATTGCATTGCTTTTTATATAAATCTTTCATTTTTACAAACTATGTTGGATTGCCTTGATTTGCCAATTGCTATTCACTGTTAAATTGCTGCAGTCTGCTAATATAGAAAGCAGTGGTTACAATAAAGCCTCAAAGCTTCCTAAAGCCTCAATCTGAGCACAATATACTTATGATTACTAAAGCACTCCTAGCTTTCATAAAGATGTGCCATGTGTTATCCCATCCTAAATTTCATTCCTCATTCATAAGCCACAATCATACAACCTCTAAAACTCTTTGATGGGAGAACCAATAGAGTATCCCAAGAATCTATCTCCATTTGTCTGGAGCTCACATTGCTGGAAACTTTCTTGGTGACAAATGCATTAATAATGCGGCTGGCAAAACTGAGAGGGTAACCATTGGATCTGAAGATTTTAGTCAGGGCAGAAACCTCTTGGTGGAGTAAACTCCAAGAAAATCTTTTATCTTTTTCTTGACGTTTATTTTCCTACTATTTTCAAAACTATCTTGTCTATATTATATTAACATGGATAATTAATATCTCCTTGAGTTATTGAGATTGTTTAACTATATGCAATGAGTTAAAAAATGTTTTCAAGAAAATTATAGTTCTTTTTTGTACAAAAAAATAGAATTCTTTTATTTATAATGTGCTATATTTGCTGTTTTCTTTACATTTTAATGTATGGCATTAAATTTGTGCAATCTGGGCTGTGTGTGGCACTAAATAATGCTTAAATCTTGGCTTTGTGTGGCACTTAATGGGTGCTTAAATCTTGGCTTTGTGTGGCACTAAATAATGCTTAAATCTTGGGTTTGTGTGGCACTAAATAGGTGCTTAAATCTTGGCTTTGTGTGGCACTTAATGGGTGCTTAAATCTCTACAATTCTCAAATCCCCGCTCTCCACTGTGAACACGCAGGCTCTGGAACTCCTCGATCGCAATGGGGCCAGTAAGACCAGCCTATTGACGTCTAGCTGTAGTGTAGCAATTAGCGACGATCCAGACGCCGACGAAGTGGCCGAAGCGGCCGATTTGCACAATGTCAAAGTCGTTACACCGCAATGGGTGCTGCTATCGTGCAAGCTGCAGAATCAACAACAGATGGATTGGTTTCATCCAAGTATTAAGAAATTATTCCGCGGCGTTACAGCTTTCATAGCTAAAGTTGGCCGACAGGACTGGTTCAATCTGTACGCTTTGTTGAGCTTCCGGGGCGCCGAAATGAAATGTCGATTAGATAATACTGTGACGCATTTTGTCACTACTCAAGGCGGCGGCAGATTAATGGATCAATTGACTCAATTAAAAGCTAGAGTACACGTTGTACTACCGGATTGGGTTACAGATTCTGTGCAGCATAATGCTATGCAAAGGGAGAGCGACTATCATCCTAGTAGGCTAAGCAGAGTGTCGGCCTATTTTGCTCTGACTGGCAGCAGTGCCGGCTCAGCGGCTTCTGGACCGGCTATGCTCAGCTTCGGTCCCACTGCCGCATCGGCGGTTGGCGGGCCGCAGCCAGTCGATGTTCGCGTTGGCAGTCACGTTGACAATGTGCCAGTTATGTCCGTTAACATACAGCAGCAGCAGCAGGTTAGTTATATGTTTCGGTTGTAGTTAATTGTCGATAAAATTTGTTTCTATGTATGCTTTTCATCCTGATAAAACACCTGACTCTGGCTTACCACAAGGCACAGAAAGTGTACACATGCTTGACAATTAGAAAGTCAGAGGGGGGCGCTGTACAACCTCAGTTAAAAACGTTACGGTGATAAGAATCGCTAAAGGGTCATTGCAAACAACTGACTAGTGACTCCACCGACCTGTAGGGTGACTCTTGTGACTTTTTAACGACTCCAAACTACTGTAATGCGACTAAGAGGCGACTATTGAGTCACGCTCAATGATTAGTCCTAGTGGTTGGCCCTTGTTGGCTTAAAGCAGGGGTCGGCAAACTCGGATTCGCGGGCCACATTTCGGCTCTGTCCTGCCCTCTGGTCCTTTGAAATTTCACAATAGCAATGCGGGCCCGATCAGGGTTTGTGTCTCTTCTCAGCTCTCTCCTTCCCTCTCTCCTCTCTCCTCTCTCTTCCATCTCCCCTCTCTCCTCTTGTCTTCCCTCCTCTCCCCTCTCCCCTCTCTTCCCTCTCTCCCATCTCCCCTCTTGCCTCTCTCCTCTCTTTCCTCTTCTCTTCCCTCTCCTCTTTCCGCTCTTCTCACCCCCTATCGTCTTCTCTTCTCTATATCCCTTTCCTACATTCTCCCATCTCTAATCTATTGCCTCTCTTTTCGACTCTCATGAGCCAAGTTTCCTTGAGGTAAAAAGGGTTTGCCAACCCCCGGCTTAAACTTTACAACAAGCCCCTCAAACCTTCTCATGCTCTAAGTTACTCGTTTAACTTTAACTACAGATGCAACAGGCTCCTACTCAGCAGCAACAGCAACAGGTGACTATATTAACTCACAATCCGAATATGATGCGCGTGCAGCAGTCTCAGCAGCCGGTAGCGCCTGGCGCTGTGCCTGTATCGCACATTAGTGCCCAGCCTAGATTTGCCACGTCGGCCCAGCAGCAGCAATCGCAGCCTCATACTTCGCAACAGCAACAGCAGCCGTTTCAAATGCGTATTGCTGCTCCAATGCCTCAACAACAACAACAGCAGCAGCAGCAGCAGCAGCAGCAGCAGTCGCAAGCATTTCAACAACGCCTTCCGGTAGCTTCTGGTATAGCTATCAGCGGTGGTAGTTTAGCCAAGCCTCATCAGCAGCAGCAACAGTTGCTAGGCAACCCGCCAGTGATTGGATTAACACCGCCTTCTCAGCAGCAGCAGCAGCAGCAGCAATTGATTTCGCCAACTAGTTCCGCCGGAGCGGCCTCCGTGTCAACAATGTCTATGGCTGGAAGTGGCAGCTTGGCTACTACTGTTGCTTCTTCTGCTGCTCAAACTATTGCTGCAGCATCTGCAGCTGCAACCGCCGCTCTCACTATGACCCAGCAGCAGCAGCAACAGCAGCAACAGCAGAAAAAATTAAAAACCAATAAATATCATCAAGAGCAATCGTTGAACGAAGAAGAAAAAGACGCTATTGTGCAGCAAAACGTAAAGAACATACTTAGCCAGCAATATTTGGCTTTTACTAAAGAATCCGCGCCTTCTAGGCCGTCTCCCTCGCAGGTATGCTGCTGAGGAGAGTATTTTGTACTGTCTGCTAATAATGAGTCCATTAGTATTCTCACTGAGTCCAATTGTATTCTCACTGAGTCCATTAGTATTCTCACTGAGTCCATTAGTATTCTCACTGAGTCCATTAGTATTCTCACTGAGTCCATTAGTATTCTCACTGAGTCCATTAGTATTCTCACTGAGTCCATTAGTATTCTAACTGAGTCCATTAGTATTCTCACTGAGTCCATTAGTATTTTTACTGAGTCTATTAGTATTCTTACTGAGTCCATTAGTATTCTCACTGAGTCCATTAGTATTTTTACTGAGTCTATTAGTATTCTTACTGAGTCCATTAGTATTCTCACTGAGTCCATTAGCATTCTAACTGAGTCCATTAGTATTCTCACTGAGTCCATTAGTATTTTTACTGAGTCTATTAGTGTTCTTACTGAGTGCATTAGTGTTCTTACTGAGTCCATTAGTATTCTCACTGAGTCCATTAGTGTTCTTACTGAGTGCATTAGTATTCTTACTGAGTGCATTAGTATTCTTACTGAGTGCATTAGTATTCTTACTGAGTGCATTAGTATTCTTACTGAGTCTATTAGTGTTCTTACTGAGTCCATTAGTATTCTCACTGAGTCCATTAGTGTTCTTACTGAGTCCATTAGTGTTCTTACTGAGTCCATTAGTATTCTCACTGAGTCCATTAGTGTTTTTACTGAGTCTATTAGTGTTCTTACTGAGTGCATTAGTATTCTTACTGAGTGCATTAGTATTCTTACTGAGTCCATTTGTGTTCTTACTGAGTCCATTAGTATTCTCACTGAGTCCATTAGTGTTCTTACTGAGTCCATTAGTGTTCTTACTGAGTCCATTAGTATTCTTACTGAGTCCATTAGTATTCTCACTGAGTCCATTAGTATTCTTACTGAGTCCATTAGTATTCTTACTGAGTCCATTAGTATTCTTACTGAGTGCATTAGTATTCTTACTGAGTCCATTAGTATTCTTACTGAGTGCATTAGTATTCTTACTGAGTGCATTAGTATTCTTACTGAGTGCATTAGTATTCTTACTGAGTCCATTAGTATTCTTACTGAGTCCATTAGTATTCTTACTGAGTCCATTAGTATTCTTACTGAGTGCATTAGTATTCTTACTGAGTCCATTAGTATTCTTACTGAGTGCATTAGTATTCTTACTGAGTGCATTAGTATTCTTACTGAGTCCATTAGTATTCTTACTGAGTGCATTAGTATGCGTATCATTAAGTCATTTATTGATTAGTGATTTAGTGTCCCCTTTGCCTCGCATTTTAATCTGTTTAAATATAATTATTAGTAGGATCAGTATTATTTTATGTTGCTAAAAATATGATTCCTTTAAACTTTTCTTAGCCAAAAAAGCCTCGGTCGCCGAAATCGCCAGCAAAAACTCGTTCGCCCAAGAGTCCCAAAAGCAGAGTTGGCAAAATTGGTGCTACTACTACAGCTGCTTCAACTGTGTCCTCAACTGTTTCTGCTGCTCCTACTACTGCTGGCACTATTGCCGCTTCTCCTAGCAATAATAATAATCCTGTAGTAGCATCGTCGATTGTATCAGTTGGTTTGAGTGTTAGCAATGCTACTACTACTACTAGTAGTAGTATAGCTACTCCGATGCTACTGCAGCCGCCACAGCAACAACAACAGCAACAACAACCGGAAGTGTCGCCTTCGCCCATGTCGTCAACACCTGGCCTTGCATTCTCTCCTAGCGGCATGCAGTCGCCTAGCTGTGTTAGCATCAATGTCACTGGTACAGCCGTCTCTTCATCTGCTAACTCAGCATTGGCTACTCAGCAGCCGCCTCAGTCTAGTTTAACTACGGCTACTCAGCAGGCCACGCCTGCTCAGAGTATATTTCTAGCCCCGGCGCCGCACCAGCAGCTTGAGCAGCAGCATCATCATCATCCTATGCATCAGCATCCTAATTTTCCTCCTCCTCCACCTCAGCAGCAGCAGCAGCAACAACAGCACTTAGTTTATTCTCATGCTCAGCCGCCAGTTGCTGCTGCTCAATTCACTTCCTATGCTCAACCGTTGCCGCCTCAGTCGCCTCAGTACGCACCGGCTATGCATCTGCAGTCTCGCTTATTGCCTGCTCAACCTAATATGACTTTATCTGCTCAGCATCATCATCAGCAACAGATGATGGCTCAAGCTCACGCTGTGCATCATCAGCAACAACAGCAGCAGCCTCAGCCGATGCCTCATCAGCATCCGCATCATCACCAGCAGCAGCAGCAGCAGACTGTTCACTTGAATCCAATTCAGCAGCAGCAACAGCACCAGCAGTTGCAAGCTCCGTCGCCTCACATGCAGTCGCCTGTGTCCGTAGCTATTCAACATCAGCATCAGTTGCAGCATCATCAATTGCAGCATCATCAGCCTCAGCATCCGGTTCATTCCGGTGCTTCAGTTGTTGTCAGTTCGTCAGCTGCCGCTGTGGCCGCAGCTGTAGCTCAGCAACAACAGCGACAGCAGCAACAGGCGGCTATGATGGCAGCTAAACAGCACCAGCAGCTGCAACAGCATCCTCAGTTGCCAATGCCACAGCATCATCAACATCAGCAACCGCAGCAACAGCAGCATCATCAACCAGGTGTTCTTATTCATCAGCCTCCTGGTCCATCTGCTGTGCTCAAGCCTCCGACTATGATTGGGGGACCTGCCGCTCCGTCAATTGCTCATGCTCAAATGCATGCTCAGCAGCAGCAGCAGCAGCCGCAACAACAACAGCAGCCACCGCCAAAGCCAACCTACGTAGGTCACAACTGTCCAGAGAAATTACCAGTGGACCTGTGTCTATTAGGCTGCGTATTTTTTGTACCAGCATTCAACGATTGTCCCAAATATAAGCAGCACTGGTTGGATCGAATTGAAGCTAGGGGCGGTGTTACTGTTCAACGGTACAGCCCGGATAGGGTTACTCACGTGCTTCTGGAGTGTCTCACCTGTGATGAGTACTTTGTGGTAAGTTTGTGCTAGTAGTAAGCTTGCTATAGGAATCTTCCAGTAAACCAGCATATCTAACCGTATTTGTGCTAATTCAGGGTGGGCAAACTTCGACCAGCAAAGCCTCTCTACGAGTATCTGGCCCTCGGGGTGCTTTAGAAGAATGGCAATCCGGCCTGTTCATGGTTTATGTCTCTTCTCAGCTCTCCTCCCCTCACCCCTATTCTTCCTCCACTGTCCCCTCCTCTCTGCTCTTCCATCTCCCTCTTCTCTCCTCTCCCCTCTTCTCTCGTCTCTCTTCTCTCCGCTCTTCTCTCTTCTCTGTCCTCTCCTCTCTTCTCCCCTCTTCTCTCTTCTCTGTCATCTCCTCTCTTCTCCCCTCTTCTCTCTCCTCTATCCTCTCCTCTCTTCTCCCCTCTTCTCTCTCCTCTCCCCTCTCTCTCCTCTCCCTTCTTCTCCTATCCCCTCTTTTCCCCTCTTCTCTTTCCTCTCTCCCCTGTCTCCTCTCCCCTCTTCTCTCTCCTCTCTTTTCTCTTCTCTCTCCTCTCCTCTCTTCTTTCTACTCTCTCTTTTCCCCTCTTCTCTCTCCTTTCCCCTCTTTTCCCCTCTTCTCTTTCCAATCTCCCCTATCTCCTCTCTCCTCTCTCCCCTATCTCCTCTTTCCTCTTCTTTCTCCTCTTTTTCCTCTTCTCTCTTTTCTCCTCTCTTCTCTCTTCTCTCATCTCTTCTCTCTCGTCTCTTTCCTCTTCTCTCTCTCCACTCTCCCATTTCCTCTCATCTCTTCTCTCCTTTCATCTCTCCCATCTTATCTACTCTCATCTTTTCTGTCATTTCCTCTCTTCTTTTATCTTCATCTCTTCTTTCCTCTTCTCTCTTCAGTTTTTCTGTTCTCATCAATAAAACAAAATACGATTATCATAGATCATAAAGCAAACCGGATTATTTATTTTATTAACAATATCTCATAACTATATTGCGCAGGCTCTGCAAGACAAGAAGCGCATAGTGAGCATGAATTGGTTGGCCGCCTGCATTACCAAAGGCACAATGGAGCCGCCAACTGAGCTGCAGCATCTGCCCTGCATTGTTGATAGGCAAAGCTCGCCGTCCTATTGCCGGGATCAGGTTGGTTCTTCTTTTTCTTATTGTTTTTTATTTACACTTTTAGAAAGCTGCTAGCGATGGTGTAACGCATCAGGGGGGCAAGGCAATTTACTGTCAGCGATTTAGTCAAGGTTTAGGAATTAGGGTTAGGTAGGAATTAGGGTTAAGGAATTAAGGTTTAGGATATGTTTAGGAATTGGGGTTTAGGATTAGATTTCGGAATTAGGGTTTACGTAGGAATTAGAGTTTAGGTAGGAATTAGGGCTTAGGTAGGAATTAAGGTTTAGGTAGGAATTAGGGTTTTCGTAGGAATTAGGGTTAAGGTATGAATCTGAGTTTAGGTAGGAATTAAACAAGGTTTAGGTAGGAATTAGGGTTTAGGTAAAAATTAGGGCTTACGATAGGTTCAGGAATTAAGGTTTAGGAATTAGGGCTTAGGTTTGGGTGAGGAATTAGGGTCCCTAAACCCAAATAGGATCAGTTTTAATGAGTGAAATTTTGGTTAAGGTTAGATTTCAGGTCAGGTTTAGGAACCCGGGTTTAGGATAAATCTGGAATATGTTTATGCAGATTAGGTTCAGGTTTGACAGTCAAATTACTGGCAATCAATTTTCGACTTAGACCCATGCGTCTGACTCTCGACCCAAGGTTGACTGAGTTCGAATTCGCGCTTGGTCGCATTAACCGAGAAAGTACACCCTGTGCGAACATGTTCCCGTTTTTCGTAATCCCCGTGTGCCTGCTGGTCTCCTATAGCATTTATTTGCGGCAGTGAAATGTGTCCCTATTAATGATAATACTAGTGCGCCTGCCAATTATCTTTATTCAGGTATTCGCTATTCACGGCTTCGCTGTGGACGATCGCCTCAAGCTGTACTACATGATCAAAAGCTTAGGCGCTCGTTATTCACCTGTATTGTGCGCCACCGTTTCTGTGCTTGTCTGCAAAAAAGGCGACACAGATGTTGTTCATAAGGCTCGTGGTCTTGGCATTGCTGTAAGCTGTTTTCAAAAAAAATTTATCGATTCTTTTATTCAAAAATGCTAATGATACTACTCGTATATTTTGTTAAAAGTAGGCAGTCAAAAATACCGTCATTAAATTTTAAGGCAGTCTATGAAAAATTACGCAATTACATAATTTTTCTTTTTTCGTGTACAGGTGGTGAATGCCAAATTTGTCATGGATCTATATCGTGGCAGTTTTGCTATCCTAGCAAAACCAGTGTCCGATAAATACAGCCGATGGGACGCCAATAAAAATAACGAATTAATGCTAGCTAAAGGCGAATCTGAAGCTCTGATGGGTTAGTCATTATCTCGTGGTTCTTTGTCAGTTAATATTTTTTCATATGTTAATTTGCAAAGTTTTGTCATTTTTATAACTACCTTTTTTAGCACCTTGGACAACACCTGTTCATGTCACTGTTGAGATGCTGCAGGTATAGTACTAGCTTATTTATTTGTCTTCTATCCATGTGTTTCGTATCTAAATCTTCATATCTTCTCGAACCCCTTTAGGCTGCTGTGGAGAATCGTAAATTAATGAACAGTGGCGATAAGAAGCGCAAATTAGAGGAGGCGCAGGCTGATTCGACTGGTTCCGTTAAGAGAATCAAGTAAGTACAGTAAAGTGTACTTTCGATACATGTCGTTATTATAACAATGAATAAAAAACCTATTGGTCAACCTCTTTTTCTATACATATCGGATTTTTGTGTCTTAAATTGATGGATTTATAGCTAATGCTATTTTTTTCCTTTCACGTACTTTTAATAGTATCCTTATGTAGTAAATGTTTCTTTCGATACATATCGGTGAGGCAATAGCAGATTTAGAAATTTTATTAACTATTAGTAAACTTGTTTTTCTATACATATCGGCTATGTTACATCTACTTAGTATTAATGCAGGTATGATATAGGTACATAAACTATTATACGTGTCTTGCATGATTTAGTATTCCTTCTGGAAACAATTTTTGGGGGTTTATGTGTACTTTCGATACATATTGGCACATAAACGTTTTTATTAGACTCGAACTCGCTGGCGCCGTCAACCGCGACCCGGCCAACAGTTCCGCCGCGGCGGCTGCCACTCGACCAGTGTGGCAGCGGCCAACAGACGAGCCCCTGCTAGTAGCCGTCTCCGGTCTAACAAAAGAAGATCGAACTCAATGCGCCCAACTGTGCGCCAAGCTAGGCGGCCGTCTGTTAAAAGATACAGAATCGGAGAAGTGTCAAATATTAGTGACGCCATCGTTAGCTGTCACGCCTAAGCTACTATTAGCAGTATCTAGCGGTGTGCCAATTGTTAATACCGATTGGTTGAACGAATCGGCCAGTGCAGAGGCTTGGCTGCAACCCGAATCGTTTGCACTGTCCGATACAGATGGCGAGCGGCAGCTGGGCATCAGTCTGGCCTCGGTGCTAGAGTCCAGCCGGCAGAGGAAGCTATTTTCCGGTTATACCTTCTGTCTAGGCCCAACCTGCGGCGGCTGCGGCGGAGCTGTACGAGATGACCTAATTAGGAAGCTGATTAATGTCAACGGCGGGCATATTATTGAACGCCTGCCGCCAGCCGATCAGTGCCATAGCGAGCTGGCGCCCAAGCATCTGTTTGTTGGCACTGAGGAAGATTGTCACTGCGTGCACTATCTGCTGCGTGGTAAACACGGACGCTTAGGTGAGTTTTGTTACTTATTTATTAGTTTTGACGATATGTATCGAAATAAACTTTTCCAATAGCAAAATTTTGAATAGAAAAAGATTAGGAAAGATACGGATACAGCTAGATATAGACTTTGAAAGTGATTTCATATCAAACAGACAAAGCAGAAACAGACAGAAAACACACAGACAGACAGACAGACAGACAGACAGACAGACAGACAGACAGACAGACAGACAGACAGACAGACAGACAGAAAGACAGACAGACAGCTAGACAAAAAGACAGATCGACACCTAGACAGGTAAGACAGACAGACAGATAGACAGGTAAGACAAAGACAGACAGGTAAAACTGACAGACAGACACTAAATCAAATAGACAGGTAAAACAGAGGTAAGACAGACAGACAGACACTAAATCAAGTAGACAGGTAAAACAGAGGTAAGACAGACAGACAGACAATAAATCAAGTAGACAGGTAAAACAGAGGTAAGACAGAAAGATAGGATAATTCTGTCTTTAAGTAACCCATGTTAATAAATGTAAGTCACTTGGTTACCACGCTTATTAGGGACCAGCGCTAAGGCACAGAGGAGTGAGGTGTACATTGTCATCGGGTGGCCAGTGTACATACTATGAAAATGTCTGTGCGCCTATTGGTCAGTAGAATGCATAAATAAACTGATTTAACCCCAGCCCCAACCCCCACCCCCCTGTCTAAACCCCCATTCAGCTGTCCAAAGCGAGTCATTTGTATTGGACTGCGCCCTTCACCAGCGCGTTGATCTTCTGTCTCATCAGTTGCAATTTAAAAAGTCGCCATTCCCTATTCGACCGCCTGTGTCGCCACCACCGCCGCCTCCGCCGCCACCGCCTGCGGCCGTTGCTCCTCCAGTCTCCGCTGAATCTGACGCTCAGGCTTCATCAAAACCGACCGCATCTGCATCTACTACTGACGGCGCTACTAACTCAGCCAGTCAGATTACTATTAAAGTGGAAAAGCAGGAGCCTAGCTTAGCTGTAACTGCTACTAATACTACTGCTACTACTGTTGATACTACTAATAGTAATACGGCAGTAGCTACGGAACTTCCTAACGCAGCTGTTCGACCTGTGTCCAATAGTGCTCAAAATGATGGATCTAATATTGCCAAATCCGGGACTACTGGGGCTACTGTTGCTACTGTTGCAGCATCTTCTACTTCATCAACGATTAATCGTTCTCCTACAGTTCAGCGTCAACAGCAAGATGAGTCGTC